>PVIA01003489.1:0-166758 GCA_004024845.1 Tonatia bakeri | reverse complement strand
GGGGGGAAAATGGAGATAACTATTCAAACAACAATAAAGAAAAGATAAAAAATAAATATGCTTGTTGAGGCCCTGGCTAGTGTAGCTCAGTGGATTGAGCGCTGGCCTGGGAACCAAAGGGTCACTGGTCGGATTCCCAGTCTGGGCACATGCCTGGGTTGCTGGCCAGGTCTTCAGTAGGGGGCATGTGAGAGGCAAATGCACATTGATATTTCTCTTTCCCTGTTGCCCCTTCCCTTTGCCTCTCTATAAAAATAAATACATAAAATCTTAATAAAAATATGTTTATTAATTTTAGAGAGAGAAACATCAATTAGTTGCCTCCCATGTGCACCCCATCGGGGGATCGAACCCGCAGCTTAGGTATGTGTCCTGGCTGGGAATCGAACCTCCAACCTTTTGGTGCAGGAGATGACACTCCAACTAACTGAGCACTTGGCCAGGGCCTGAGTCTGATTTAAATCCCAGGTGACTCCTGTGCACACTCCCGGCGGACAAGCCCTGATGTGGGAGAAGGCAGAACCGCTGGCGAAGGGAACGGCAGGCTGACAGGCGGTGTGAACAACGTTCTGCAGACCCGCGTTGGCCTCTCTCCGGGGAACTGGTGGAACTTCGGGACTTGACCTTGAACACTCTGGATCCCTCTGACTGGGGGTGGACCCCATCCCCTCAAAATCTCAGTGCGTTAAGCAGTAAATGCGTCTTCTTTTTCAAAAGCCACAGAAAGAAAAGCAGATTCTTTTCTGCATGACAAAGCCATCGCTGCAAACGTTATTTCTAACAAGAGAGTTTCGTCAAGACAATTAAGAGGCTGTTGTTTTGGCCTGTGAAAGGAACCCTCGAATTTCAAGAAGCTGGAGCAATTCTGGTTGCTTGTCTCCTTTGATAAGGCGTTGCCCTGGCAATACGATTTAAATTCACATCTCTGTTTTCCGGGGGGTATAAATAAATACCTGTGCGTCCTCGTTACGCCAGAAGGGGAGCATTGGCAGGTCTCTCCTCTCCCACACGCAGGGGGGAGCATGAACCCAGTGACGGCAACATTTCTCAAAGAGTTTGAGAGTCTTGTCTCGTTTGAATCAACCAACGCACAGAAGGAAACCTGTTGTGAGGCGGAGGGTAGGGACTGTGAGGAAGGAGGGCAAGGTCGAGAATCCCTTTGGGAACAGGGCAGGGAGCTGACTGAGGACAGGCATGAGCAGAGTGACATGGCACCACGAGGCCCGTTGGCTGAGGTCAGCAGCCCTGCGTCTGTTCCAGAGCCCATCTGCGAGGGAGCAGGTGTTTCCCCCAGCAGGGCTTGACGGCCCATGTGTAGGATCAGGGATGGTGGTCTGGGGGTGAGTCTGCAGTGGGAGCAGGGGCCAGGGGACTGTGATACATGTGGTGTGGGGGAAAGATCGCCCAGCTCTGGCTTCTGGGGAGGAAGAGCCATGGCAGGGGAGGGGCTGAAAGGCGGAGAGAAAGAAGGACAGGGCCTGGCGGAGGATGAGGGACCCTGGTGGCAGTGGGCACTGAGGACGTGCAGTTTAAGCTGCGGAGAGTAGAGGGTGAGGTCCCTGGGACTGGAAAGGGGATGATATGTGCAATGCTAAGTTGCCTGGCTCAGGGGGAGGCCAGGCCACCAGTGTTAGCAGGGAGTATGGGCTGGAGATCATTTGGGGGCAAAACTACTTTTTATTAGAGGGGGAGGGAGAAAGAGAAGGAGAGAAACATCAATGTGTGGCTGCCTCTCAGACACCCCCTACAGGGATCTTGTCTGCAGCCCAAGCACGTACCCTTGAAGCAGGAGACAGCACAGGAAGAACTCTGAGGTTGTAATACTGTCACTGGCCAGCATTTAGCACCCTGGTTGCCAGGACACGCCTTTTACCAGTTAGGCGGAATAAACAGTAAACCGAGGCAGGGAGGAGGAAGGAGACAAGTCTCACACGCTGACTCAGCAGTCCTGAGCCTGGTCTGATAATATTGCCAGGTGTTCCAATATCACAAGAAACACTATGTTAGCAAGGAAGAAGGGAAGTCCTTGAAATTCTATGTAACATTTCCACTATCTGGGAAAGAAAGCCTTGAAGCTGTGCTTTCATCCCAAGGCCTGAATGTGGGAGAGGGTCCCGGGGCCCAAAGAAAGAGCCCATAAGACAACTTTGGTTAATTGCCTACCTCTGGCCACTATCTGTGTTATGAGGGAGTCCCTGATGCTTACAGAAAGAGCCCATAAATAACTTTGGAAAGTGCCTCAATTTTAATTAACTGCCTCCTGTCACGTGTTTGTTTTACAACAGGATGACCAAATAGAGTCTGGAGCAAGATAAGAATTTGGGTAGACAGACCCCCGTTCATCCCTAAATTTGGGTAGTCACATTTCCCCAGGAAAGCTGGCACCACATTTACCCATTAATCAATATGTAACTTTTCCCCTCCTATCCCACCAACTGTGTAAGTCCTCAGAACAAAGGTCTCTCTCTCTCTCTCTCTCTCTCTCTCTGGCTCTTAGCTCTTAGGCCACAGGGCCTGTGGCCACCCAGGGGCTTGCCACCCTGGTCTTCAGCCGCTCTTGCTGTTCTCACCTTGCTTTGCTCTGAAACTTTCCCTTTCACCCCCTACTCTACCGGGTCCTGTTCTCTTCCATGGAAGGGAGCCACTAATAAACTGATTACATACTACTAGATTTGCTGATGTGTAATTCTTTTATTTTTTTTTTATTTTCTTCTGTCGAGGGCTGACTTTCAATAGATTGCAGCGAGGGAGCTGCTCTGCTCTGTACGAAACCCCGACCCAGAAGCAGGTCGTCTATGAACGGTTTAGCGCCAGGTTCCCCACGAACGTGTGGTGCGTGACGGGCGAGGGGGCGGCCTCCTTTCCGGCCGCGCCCCGTTTCCCGGGAGGAAGGGCTCTCCGCACCAGGCCCTGGTCCCGACGCGCGGCGGGGGGCGCCGCGGCGGCCCGCCGGCGGGGACTGGCGGGGGACCGGCTATCCGAGGCCAACCGAGGCTCCGCGGCGCTGCTGCCGTATAGTTCCGCCTGGGTGGGATTCTGACTTAGAGGCGTTCAGTCATAATCCCACAGATGGTAGCTTCGCCCCATTGGCTCCTCAGCCAAGCACATACACCAAATGTCTGAACCTGCGTGTGTAATTCTTTACATGCGTCAGCAAGAAGAACCAGGTTTGTCCCGTCAACACACCCTGACTGTGAATGGAACCGGTGACCCTTTGATTTGCAGGCCAGTGCTCAACCACTGGGCTACACCAGCTGCTTTTGCTCACAGCAATTCTGACACCTGATGTGCTGTTTTCTTCTATACCAGCGTATCTCTGATCCTCCAGACACTGACGGGAGCGGTGGGGTGGGGGGGAAGTCCTGCAATTCAATTCAATTCCGACACCCTGCCTGCAGTCAGCACCGGATCCTACAGGTGAAGGGCTCTTTCCCACATGACTGATGCCTTTGAGATGTCCCATTGTCACTGGTACTTCTGACCACTGGCTATAAATTCAGGGGGTTTCCATAACTCTCTCCTCAGGTCCAGTAAGTGTAGGATGACTTACAGGACTCAGGAAAGTGCTGTGCTTACTATTACCAGTTTGCATAAAGGATGTGACTCAGGAGCAGCCCCATAGAAGAGATACTTGGGGCTAGGTTTGTTGGGGACCAGGAAGCTCTGGGAACTCTGCCCCCTAGCGGTTTTTATACAGATTCCATTATGGAGGCATTAGTGATAAGATCATTGGCCTTTAGTTACTGAACTCACCCTGCAGTCTCCTCCCTTCCCAGGAAGTCAGGGGTGGGGCTGAAAGTTCCAACCCTCTGCTCAGTAGCATTGGTGTCTGATTCTGCCGCACACCAGCTGACAACCTGAAGCTATCCAGGCACGCCCCACCCCACTCCGAGAGTCACCTCGTTAGCAGAAACGCAGGTGTGCTTTGAAGGTGTTTATTGTGAATAAGAAAAGATGCTCCTGTCACCTCCGTCACTCATGAAATCAGTCCCCAAGGGGTTTAGAAGTTCTGTGTCAGCAACTGGGACAAAAACCCAACACTGTGTTTTGCTGTGTGTAATGCACTCCTGTGTAAAATGCACACCCACGTTTTTGGCCCAAAGTTTCAGGGGAAAAAAAATCTCTCCTTTTAATTTTTAAATTCAGTTATTTATTTGTTTATATTTAGAAACAGAACTGACAATCGTATTCCACGGTATTATTTTGCATACGGGTATTGTTGCTTTCTAGAGTCACACTTTTAATGCATGAGCATAAATAAAAGAATTAAAAACATTTACATATTCTCTGAAAAAAAAATTTACATAGATACGGAATTAGTACTACCCATGTATAAGGTGCACCCTTATTTTTCCCTCAAAAACTGGGGCAAAAGCTCACATTATATATGGCAAAGTACAGTACTTAGTTGTCACATCATAAATAGGAACAGTAATATCCATCTTGAGGGAATTTCAAGATTCAAAAAGAACTCCGCCCACTGTGGCTCAGTGGGTTGGGCGTTGTCCTGCAATCCAAAAGGTCGCTGGTTTGATGCCCAGTCAGAGCACATGCCTGGGCTGCAGGCTAGGTCCCCAGTTAGGGTCATGCAAAAGGCAGCTGAACGCTGTTTCTCTCCCTCTCTTTCTTCCTCTCTTCCCTCTCTCTAAAAATACATAAATAAAATCTTTAAAGAAAATTGGTTTCCTCCCTACCCGTTCCCTTTCTCATGCTCCTGTCTCTGCCCCGCTGCACCGGGGGTGCACACGCCAGACCACGGCCTCTGAGGAGCAGGAGAGCCCTGGGTCCATCGTGACACAGCAGACATGGCCCGTGATCATTACGATGTTGCTGCCGTGAACAAGGGGGAAGTAGGCTCCTATTGCGCATTCTGCCTGACCCCTCTGAAGATGAACAGACACTTCTTGAATCTTTGTTCTTAGGGCAACACCAAACCCACCGAGCCCGGTGTTTTCTGAGTGTTCGGTATGTAACAGGCCTGGCATGGTTATCTTCCTTTTGCAGATGAGAAAACTGAGGCTTGCAGAGATGGCGTCATTTGTTCAAGTTCACCATTTCTGGCTCCTAAACTCTTCCTTTTAATTTCCTGAGCGATAAGGGTGCTAGCAGCATCTTGTGTTCTGATGTTTGGTCTTTCACCCTGGTTCCTGACCCAGAGCTCCTAAACCCCTGAAAGTTCCTGGGTGACAGATCGGAGTGTGCTTTGTTCTCACGAGCTGACTCTTCCTGGGGTTCTGGATGGGGGCTGGGCATCAGAAAGACCAAGTGGTGAGGAGTTGGGAACTTTCAGCCCCACCCCTCAGCCCCCAGGGAGGGACGTTGGTAACCACACCTACAGGAGGAAGCCTCCACAGGTTCAGAGAGCTTGTGGTGGGTGGACATGTCCATGTGACTGGCAGGAGACTGGCGCATCCCACCTCCACGGGGACAGAAGCTCCTATGCTTGGGACCCTTCTGGACCCCGCCACCCTGTGTTCGTCCTTATCTGGCTGTTGACCTGTATCCTTTATCATATCCTTTATTATATAACTGGTAAATGTAAGTGTGCCCCTCAGTTCTGTGAGCTGTTATGGAAAATTACTGAACCTGGCCCTGGCTGGTGTGACTTAGTGGATTGAGTGCCAACCTTAGAACCAAAGGGTCCTTGGTTCAATTCCCAGTCATGGCACATGCCTGGGCTGTGGGTCAGGTCCCCAGTAGTGGGCATGTGAGAGACAACCACACATTGATGTTTCTCTCCCTACCCTTCTCCTTCCCTCTCCTTTAACAATAAATAAATAAAATCTTTTTAAAAAAGAAAATTACTGAACCTGGAGAGTGGGTCATGGGAACCCCCAATTTATAGCCAAATCAGACTGAAGTAGTCACCTGGGGACCCACTACTTGTGACTGGTGTCTGAAGTGGGGGCAGTCTTGTGGGACCGAGCCCTTCACCTGTGAAATCTGAGGCTATTTCCAGGTGATGCTAATTCCAGATATTGCCAGGACTTGTAGGGCACCTGGATGGTGTTGGAGAGCTGGTTAGTGTGCGGGGAGAAATCCCGCTTGTCTGGTGTGTGAAGTTTTGTGAGTAGGGAGTGTAGGAAACGGATTCTCCTTTTAGAAGGGTATGTGCAAGAGAAACATTGATGTGTGAGAGAAACATCAATCAGTACACCAATCAGCTGCCTCTGGCACAACCCTAAATGGGGACCTGGCCTACCACCCAGGCATGTGCCCTGAGAGGGAATTGAACCGGTGACCTTTTGGTTCACAGGCTGTTGCTCAATCCACTGGGCCACACCAACCAGGATGGGTTTTGCATTTTTAAATGGCTAAAAAGCAAATCAGAAGAAGAATATTTTGTAACACATGACAGGATGTGAAATTCAAATCTCAGTGATATTCAAATAAAGTTTTATTGGAACGCAGCCACGTTCATTTACTTATGTGTTGTTCTGGCTGCTTCTGACTGCAGCGGCAGAGTTGAACAGCTGCGACAGAGGCTGTGATACAGAAGTACCTGCGTGATATCCTAAATTTTGCCTCTTGGTCCACAGAGCTTCAAATATTTACTATTTGTCCCATTACAGAAAAAGTTCGATAGACTCTGGATTAAGGGATTTCTGTATTTTGCCATGTATAATGTGCACTTTTTGGGGCCAAAGTTTTGAGGGAAAAACAAGGATGTGCAGCATACATGGGTATAACGATCACATACCATGGGTATGATAATCCCGTGTATAATGTGCGCAAAAACGTGTGTGCGCCTTATACACGGCAAAATACAGTATCTGATCATTTCAGGCAAGAGGCCCAGTGACAGCGGCGTGCAGAACATCCAGCGGCTGGATGAATTGGGGAACTATTCAGGGGCAGACTGACTGGGCACAGGGGGAAAGGGGAAGACTGAGACGATGCCCAGATTTCTGCGCCGAGAACTGTGAGCGAGGCCAGCGATGCCGAGAGGGAGAGCGTGGAGCTGGGCGGTGGGGAAGTGGAGGGCTGGGAGGGAAGAGTGAGAAGAGTTTCCAGGCCTGCTCCGTGTGCCAGTCTGGTTCCTGGAGCTCGGGGGTTTGTGTGAGTTACCCACTATGCTAAGAACACCTCGGACTCTTTAGGGCCCGAGGCTGGTATGGGGCACCTGTCCTTCAAAGGCTTTGGTGCCGTAAAGGCGAGCAGGTGCCTGCCTGAATTTCCTGTTCGGTCAGCCTCTGTCAAATCGGAGTCAGGCTTCAAAAAGTGAAACCAGGGGTCCCCAAAGCCCTGGGAAGCGCCTGAAGAATGTGGAGCTGTCCCTAGGTGCGTGCGGAGCCTCCCCTCATCTGTCACCTAGCTGTCTGGTGAGGTCGGCCTCCTGGGGAGAGGGCGGGTCCTACTTCTGCAAGTTTAGAGCAGCAGCCAAGTGGGCTGATCCTTTGGGGACCTTGGTTCCTGCGGAGGCGTGGGGACAGGGGCTGAGGCGGCCAAGACCCATGGTCCTGTGGTCCCGTTCTCTGGAAAGCAGCCCAGGCCTGGAAGGACTATTCTCTTGATTGCCGGCAGATGGCGCTAAAGCGACAGGCTGTGAATGGAGGTGGGGGCGGGGGTGGAATGGGACAGGGAGAGGACAGAGCATCCTAACTGGTGGTCTCTCTGTAAGCCTGCTCCTACCTGCTAGGGGCCGGGGTGGCGTTCACAAAGCTGCCTTAATCTTCCCTACCTTCCTGCTCAGGCACGAAAGGGCCCTTATTTCTGCGGCCAAGAAGGACTTCTTCAGGGTGGGTGTTTGTGTGCCGTGTTGGGGGTGAAATCATGGCCTATCCAGCCACCCTCCACCGTCCGGCTCAAGCCATTTCCCCCATCTTCTGGCAGCTGGACCTGCAGGACTGTCGCTTCAGAGGCTTGCAGGGCACAGACCCCCTCTCCGGCAGGCTTTCTGGACCACGCTCTCTCCACCCCCAGGCTTGCTCCCCAGACTCCTTTCCCCAAGCCGTTTAGTCCCCTGCACTGGGGTGGGACGGTTAGCTTAGGCTGGTGGGGGTGGAGTGGGGGTGGTACTCCCGGCTGTTCAAAGCCTAGGCGGGAGAAGCGCGGAGGTTCGTGCTTTGGAAACCAGCCCTTGTTTCTGGCTTTTACCTGCCAGCAGCCTGGTCTCGAGATGACACCAATCATGGAGCATCGAGGTACTTTCTCGACAATCTCTCTCATTTTCTTAACTCTTCTGTGACGGGCCCGCTCCCCTTTCAGAGAGGAGGACTGAAATCAGACTTGCCTGAGGGTGTGTGGGGAGGGGGCACAGGCAGGTGGGACCTGTGCCTGGGGCGAGGGACGGGTGTGACCTGCCAGCCCCGTTCCTGATTCGGAGGCCAGCTTTGGCCTCCCCACTGCCTCTCTTGCAGAGCCGGCCAGTGGGATCCCGACACTTCTGCTCTCCCGACATTGCTGGGCCTGTTCCGTCTCCCTGCCACCCAGGACCAGCTCCTTCAACACAGAGCAGGGCACTGAGCCCTAAAGGGGGCTCAGGGTGAAGTGGAAGCAGTAACAAAGGAGGCGCCTCTCGGGGCCTGGAACTGACAACCCAGGGAGCTTTGCTGGTGGGAGAGGGGGTGGGGTTGCTGTCTTAAAGTCACTGTCCACAGTGCGGAGCTCCTGCCAGTTCCTGGCCAGCCTGTTCTGCACACCTATTCCGTGGACTGCCCCTGACCACAGTGCTGGAAGCTTTCTTCTCAAGGGATCTTGGGAGTCCCACCCTGGCTGGGGTGGATCAGTGGACTGAGTGCTTGCCTGCAAACCAAAGGGTTGCTGGTTTGATTCCTAGTCAGGGCACATGCCTGGGCCTGGGGCCAGGTACCCAGTAGAGGGCGCTTGAGAGGTAGCCACATATTGATATTTCTTTCCCTCTTTCTCCTTCCCTTCCTCTGACTCTAAAAATAAATTAAAAAGAAAAAAAAGGATTCTGGGAGTCCTGACAGCTGTGTGGGGTGAATGTCCACTCCCTCTCTCTGCAGGGTTTGAGCTTCACCCAGGACCTTGTACCTCTGGGCTGGCGTTTCTCAAACTGTAGCCTGCGTCCCCATCCCCCGAGGGCTTGCCGAAACACAGTGCTGGGCTCTACCCCTGGAGTTTCAGTTGAGTAAATCCGGAGTGACCCTGAGAACTTACACGTTTAGCAAGTTCCCGGGTGGTACCGATGCTACTGGTCAGGACTACTGCGTGCTGCAGGGCTCGCTGAATAGGTCCAGGCTATCCAAACCTTACACGTTCCAGAGAGAAGCTGGCCCTGCCTGGCCCCGGGAGGCAGCTCCTAAGCCCTTGGACTGTCCTGCCTGACAAGACGGTCCCTGCTGGCCTGGGGGCCCTAAGCCATGCCAGATCGTCTGTGCTGACGAGGTGATTTATAGTGGGGGTGTTGGGCCACGTGGTCACAGTGTAACCTCTGGAAGGGCCGGAGACTAAGTCACTGAGGTCGACTGCACCTGCATGAGCAGCCTCCAGTAAAACCCCCGGACGCCACGGCTCGGGTGAGCTCTCCTGGTTGGTGACACTTCGGGCACGCTGTCACACAGTGTTGCTGAGAGAATTCAGTGCTCCCCCGTGACCCCACTGGAAGCTCGCACCTGCTCTCTGCTGGACCCTCCTCTCGGTGCCTTATCCTTTGCTGATGTGAATTTGTACCCTTTCACTGCAATAAACTATAACCATGAGCTTGCCTGAGGTCTGTGTGTCCTTCCAGTGACTCACGGGACCTATGTAAGGGTGGTCTGGAGGGCCTCCGATGGCAGTCACACTTCGGAGACCACTGCTGCCCCGAAGCCCGGGGGCTGCTTGGTGGGGTAGGCTTGGACAATCCTCCTGGGCCACTGGGCCTCAGTCTCCCCATCTGCAAATGGGGCTTTGGGCCAGTTTTGTCCTCGCTGGGTGTGACGGGGACCCCAGAAGAGCCACAGATGGCAGAGCTGATGGAGAATATGCTGGCCCATGGGCAAGGGCTGTTTATTCAGCTTAGCTTTTCCCTTTCCAGTCGCCTGGTCTGCCCATTGCAGCCCTTGTCACCTGAGCTGGGAGCACTGGGGTGCTGGCGCCCACAGGTTTCAGTAGATCCAACCACTCAGTGCTGCCCCTCCTGGGGCCACCGTCAGGGCGCTGACCCACATTCCACGGTACTTGGGCCTTCCCTGGCCCCATCCTGCCCTGGCCTAAGACCAAGGCGTTGGTCCAACACAGGGAGGAAGGATCCTTAGCGTCCACTGATTATGTGGCTTTATTCACAGACTCAGCACTTGCTGAGGGTGGAAGGAAAGAATACTGGGGGCCAAGCTGGGCCTGGAGGTAAGGATGGCTGGGAGGCCATGCACGGGTGGGGCCGGGAAGTTCGCAGGACAGAAGCTGTTGGCCCGGCCAGGCCTGTGGGGGGCGGGCCAGAGGCACGCAGCATGCAGGGGGCCTGGCAGGGTCTGCACAGGGCAAACCTATCCAGGTGGCAGCTGGGAGCCGGGGAGGGACTGAGGGCTTCTCTCAGGCAGGGCACACAGGTGTGAGGCTGGATGGCGGGCGCCCCTGCCCTTTACTCCAGAGAAACGACGTAGTGGGACAGTCAGGATACCTGGGGCCTGGTCCTGCTGCTGCCTCAAGGCTTGATGTGTGACTAGCCACGCTGGTCCCCCTGGTGCCATTGTCCTGCTGATGCTTGGACATTTGCCTTGGGGGTGACCCACACAGGGATGCTCTGAGGACACTGGTAGGGAGGCTGGACCGTCCTGGAGAGTGTGCCTAGGGTCCAGCTGAGTGGGCTGTGCCTGAGGGGGTAGGGGATCCCCAGCTAGGGGCTCGCCCCTTTGAGCCAAGCTTTTCTCTCAACCTTTGGTGCCAGTTCCTTGCTGTGGCCCCAGGGGGCGCCATTCCCACCCCAATCCAGGCCATCCAGGGGGCCAAGGATGATAGCAATGGTAAACCCTCTTTCCCCAGGCCGCCCTGCTGGCTCCCGACAGACTTCCTGCCTAAAAGCAAACAAGGAATCCAAAGGCCAGATCCTCCTCCGGGCCCTTCTTCCTGGTGAAGAGCCCATTCCCACCCAGCAGGGAACAGAAAAACCAGTTCCCCAGGTTCGCTCCCTGCCTGGGAATAGCAAAGTGTAGAAAGTTGGCAGGGTCTCTCTGGGCTCCCCTGGAAGGTGACCTCAGGGCCTGGGAAGGCTGGAGAGGCCTGAGCAGGGCCCGGGGTCTGAGGTCACAGCCCCCGCCCGCTGTTTACTGGGCTCTGGGCTCTCCCAGGGCCTGGGGTGGAGGGGAGAGGGTGAGGGGCTGTCAGCACTGGCGGGAGGGGGTGCGGTGCACGGAGCCGGGGCGCTTGGGGATCTTGCGCCAGCGCCGCTTGTCCCAGCGGCAGAGCAGCAGCAGGCGGAAGGTGTCCCGGAAGGCCTTGTTGCAGAGGGCGTAGCACATGGGGTTGACCGTGCTGTTGACGTAGCAGAGCCAGTAGCCCAGCTCCCACAGGGTCTCGGGGACGCAGTCCTTGCAGAACGTGGACACCAGCACCATGATGTTGTACGGCGTCCAGGTGAGGATGAAGGCCAGCAGGATGGCGCTCAGGGTCCGAGCCGCCTTCTTCTCCTTGACCAGCGAGAAGGTCTTCCGCTTGGCCAGCTGCTCCTTCCCGCGGGGCTTCTGGCTCTTGCCCGTTCTCTCGCGCCCCTTCCGCGTTGGCCTCTTGACGGTGTTCGGGGAGCTCCGCGGGGGCTGCTTGGCGGGGGCCTGCGCCTCCGGGTCCACCATGGGCATCTTGATCACCACCTCGGAGCCGGGCTCCTCGCCCTCAGAGGATGTGAGGGACTCCATGGAGCCTTCATCCTCCTCCTCCTCCTCCTTCCAGCTGTAGGCCTGCAGCAACCGGGGGGCCCGGCAGCAGCGACAGCAGCGCCCCGGGGGGGTGTCCGCTGAGCCCTCAGCCCCTGGCTGGGACCGTTCCGAGCTGCTGCTGCTGCCGCCCCCCTTCCCTGCCGTCTCGGAGCCCTGCAGAGCCGCCAGCTCCCGGGCCCGGTTCTCTGTCTCCCGGTAGATGCGCCAGTAGAGTATGCACATGACCGTGACGGGGAGGTAGAAGGCGGCCATGGCCGTGCCGAAGGTGATGATGGGCTGGGAGAGGAACTGGATGTAGCACTGCCCGGCCCCCACCGTCCGCTCCCCCACCAGGTACTGCCAGAAGAGGATGGCGGGGGCCCAGAGGACGAAGGACACCATCCAGGCCAGGCCGATCATCAGGGCCGCCCGGCGGGGCGTGCGCTTGGCTCGGTAGCTCAGGGGTCGGGTCACGGAGAAGTAGCGGTCAAAGCTGATGAGCAGCAGGTTCATGACGGAGGCGTTGCTGGCCACGTAGTCCAGGGCCAACCAGAGGTCACAGGCCAGCGTGCCCAGGGCCCAGTGGCCCATGAGCAGGTACGTGGTGTAGAGGTTCATGGAGAAGGTGCCGATAATGAGGTCGGCGCAGGCCAGGCTGAGCAGGAAGTAGTTGTTGACCGTCTTGAGCTCTGTGTTGACCTTGAAGGAGATGAGTACCAGCAAGTTGCCCGTCACTGTGGCCAGTGACAGGAGGCCCGTGGTGATCCCAATGAAGGCCACTTGCCAGGGGCCCTTCCCTGGCGCCAGGACGGTGATGTTGGGGCTGACGGCAGGCGGGGCCGAGGTATTCATGGTGGCCGGCCGGGGCTGAGGGCACAGCCTCCTGCTCTAGTCACACGACGGGGCTTCCTCAAGGGGAGGTCATCACCTGGAAAGAGAGGACGTGGGCTTCGGTGGGGCTGCCGGAGACCTTCCACCGTACGGAGAACTCAGCCGCCACCCTGCCAGAGCCGCAGGCCAGACAGCGTCTCCCTCCCTGACCGGCTGGCCCCTTCCTGCTCTGGTGTCTGCACACGGTCATTTATTACGCACGTCCCCAGCCATGAATGGGTTTGCCGGCAGCGTGGGGGTAGGGGCGGCTCCGGAACCCAGAGATCCGAGTCCTCGTTCCAGCTTCACCATTCAGACTCTGAGCCTCAATTTTCTCTTCGGGAAATTGCTACTAATTCCTGTCTCGCCTAAGTCACATGGCAGAGTTGGGAGACACGGTCTGTATACAGTGCTGCCAAATTCTCAAAGCGTTCCACTCAATTTTATTAAAGCTCTCATTTACTGAGCAGTTACTACACACCAGACGCAGTGCTAAGCACCTCGTTGAATTACCGAATCTCACTGTCAGACGTCTCTCGGAGGAAGGTCTCTGAGGAGCCCTGCTTCACTGGGGCAACCGTGGCTGCAAGGCCTGGGCACGGCGGCGGCGGCGCCGGCAGGGAGGAGGATTAGAACCCACTTCCTCCTTCTCTTTGAGCATGTGGAGGTCCAGGGGGGTAAATCCACCAAATAAGGAGACCTGAGAAGGCAGGGCTTGGCTCCAGAGAAAAGAAGGGGCACGAGACGAGAGCAGAGGGGTGCTGTGTGTGAATGTGTGTCTGTGTGTGGTGGGGGTGGGGGGTACAGAGAGAGAGAGAGAGAGAGAGGGCAGGGCAGTGTGTGGAGCTGCCTCTGAGCCTCTGTGAGGGCAGCGGGGAGGGACGTGCGGGGCCCGGATGTGCCTGGTGGCAGGAGGTTTGCAGTACATGCAGGCAGCAGAGGCAGGGGACTCAGCTCCCAGATATGTGGGCTCTGGCCCCAGATGGGGTGTGGGAGGCCCCTCTGTCTCCCCACTCTGTTCCTGGGCTCCAGCTGAGTGGAGGGCAGCAAGAACGGAAGATCCCGCAGATTGTCCTTAAAACTGGAGTCCAGCACAGGCACTGAGTGTGGGTAAAAGGGAAGAGCAAGGACTCTCAGCGACTTCCCGGCCAGGTGGGCGGCACCCCAGCCCAGCCCAGCCCAGCCACGGCCTTGCAGCTGTGTTTGGGCAGGTCCTCTCCTGTTCTGGGCCTCAGGCATCCATCTGTCCATTGAGGAGAGTGGGGTCTCCTCCTACCTGCAGCTGTGGCTTCAGGGGCTGTGTCGTTGGAAAAAGTCCGAGGGAGAGATTCTGGTGTTCCTGGAAACCTGGTCTGGGACAGAGAGACTAGAGTGCCACGCCTGTGGGAGGGTGGCTGTGGGGCAGGTGGCCTTGGGGGTGAGGCGGCTGTGAGAACATGTGACCCAGAGTGTGTGGGGCCGAAGGTCTCTCATGGCTTGTGGTGAGCTATCAGTGTGTGAGAGCAACTCTCAGCACGGAGAGGTCATAGTGTGACCCACGAGCAAGAAGGACAGTGGCTGCCAGTGTGTCCAGGACAGTCTGCACACGAGGGGGCACATTTAACCTCCTGGGGGAAGGACCTGGACTCTGGAGCCGCACTGTCTGCATCCGAGTCCAGGCTGCCCCTCGCCCGGGTGTGCGATCTCCGCAGGCAACGTAACTGCATGGTGCCTTGGTTGCCGCAACTGAAAAACGGGGAGCGCACCGGTCCCTAGCTCACGGATCAAGGAACTGCTGCGAGGCTTAAAGGAGCTGACAGATGTGAAGGGCCCAGAACAGCCTTGGCGCAGGGGCTCCCATGACTCCCAGCGTGTGGGGCTCTGGGGGCTCCCTGGGGGCTCCCTGCCACCTAGGAGCTCCTGACACCATCACAGCGGCAGCGGGTACCACTGGTCGCTGTTATGTGGCGCTCGCTCCTGCCAGACGCGGGTCACAACGCTCCTGCGCCCTACCACAGAGATGGTAACGGGGAGCCTATGACCGAGGCGCTGCTCTTCTCCCCATCTTACAGACGAAGAAACCGAGGCTGAGAAAAGCAAGAATTTGCACAAGATACACTAGTAAGATAGAAAGTGGGGTTTGAGCCCAAGCCGTTCCTGCCAGTGACTCTCTATGAAAACGGGTGGTCGGCCTGGGGCCAGAGTTTGCCAGTTTGAATTTTTAAAGTGTTCCCCTACAATGTTATTTACTGGGCTTCCTGAGTTTTGTGGCATCCTCCTTCCTTAACCAAAGCCAGGTGATGGGGGCGGGGGGAGGCTGGGATGGGAAGCCCCTGATGGGGCTTCCTGGTGAGGCTGCGGGGGAGGGTGGGGACGCCAGCGGTGACAGGGTGCCCTGCTCATGTCTGGTCCCTCTGATCTGAACCCAGTGCTGTTTGATGCCCATTGCACAACTGGAGCAACCGAGGCCCAGAGGAAATGGGGAAGTGGGCATTGTGTCACTCCAGGTGTCCTGGCTCCTAGATTGAGTGCTGCCCACCCCCCCAACTCCTGGGGGCCTCCAGGCAGCTCTGTGGCCCCCAGCGGCAACCTGGGCCAAACTGTGAAAAGGCTTTTTTCGGAGAGGAGCCTGCTGGCCCCATTCCTTCGCAGCCGCAGGGGCCTCCTTCCTCACGGAGCCCAGCACTCCATCCGCCACCACACCTGGTCCTCGAGCCACTGCAGGGCTGGGACGGGGGTCAGGCGAGGAAGGCACTCGACTTGGGTGCGAAATTTAAGGAGGTGTCCCCAAACTCCAGTCATCAAGAAAATAACAGTGCAATATAATCCTTAAAAGTGGAAATTAAGGCAAAACATCCATAACAAAATTTTACACAAAGACAGGCACCCACCCTGAACTCACACAAACACCCCTGTCCTGCCTCGCCCCAATCCTGGCCCCAGTTCCGAGGAGACTTTATTATAAAAACAGACGGACGGCCCACCCGCCTGTGGGCTGTAGTTTGCTGTTTGAGTTCTGAAAATGTTACATTACTATAGTGTTTATCTTGAATTTTACTCTGAGGTGAGCGCCTCACTCGCCTGGCCCGCCTGCCGGCCCGCCCGGACTCCAGCACTGCGGACCGCAGGCAGCCCTGGCTCTGAGCCTCAGAGCTGCCCTTCTTGGCTGTGCTGACGTCAGCAATCACTTAACCCTTCCTGTCTCAGCTGGCCTGCGTCCCCCAGCTGATGGGGACAACATGATCCCATGCGCCTGGCTCTGAAATGACGCTCAGTTAAAGGCCTCAGTTATTATCCCCGACTCCGCATTCTGATGCGCCGTGCCACCCCTCTGACCCTGGCCCTCCCCCCTCAGACCCAGGCACGGCCCCTGTCTGGTCCCTGGGCCTGGATCTGAGCAGATTTTACAGGACCTGGCAACCAACATCTCAAGAGGCTGAACAGAAAGGCCCAAGTCCCCGAGCTGAGGCCACAGAAGCCGATGCGTTCTCTCAGCCTCGAGCGACCTTGCGGTGGGAACGTGGCAACCACTGCCCATCATGATCGCTGCCAGGCTCTCGCTGGAAACTAGCTAAGGCTTCGATGAATAAAAAAAAAAAGGCTTCAGAAGGGGGGACCCAAGAGAAGAAGGGGTTCTTGGAGGTGAGGAGGCTGGAGTCCCTCTCCTTAACGGCCGGAAGCCCCTTCCAACTTCGTCATTTTTAAAAAATACCCTCACCCAAGGACATGCTTACTGGTTTCAGAGAGAGGGGAAAGAAGTGGGGGGAGGAAGAGAAACACTGAGGTGAGAGAGAAACAGTGATTGGTAGTCTCTCCTACGGGCCCTGACTGGGGACTGAACCCTCGACCTTTCAGTTTACAGGGCAGCGCTGCAACCAACGGAGCCACACTGGCCAGGGCGAACCTCCTCACTTTAAATTGCTAAACACCAGAGTGAGTCACCTCCTCCATGATAGGCACGCGGTGTATGATATTATTTCTCTTAATCTATGGTAAAATCTAATTTCCCTCAATGGGGGAGGGGGGGCTCTTAGCTCTTTTTGTTTTATTTTTTTTATTGCATTTCTTTCCATTCCCATTTAGTCCCCTTATACTCCCCCCATCCTGCAGCCCCCACCCTGCCGTCCTCGCTCCATTTTATAGATGAAGACACTGGGGGTGTGGCTGAGTGACTCCCCGATGGTATCTCACAGGAAGCAGGGGAGCTGGGACTCTGCCTGGACCTGTGGTTCCGAGGTCCGAGTTCTTTCTACGGGGCTGGCCTATGAGCTGCACGGCCTAAGGCCTCCCATCTGAAACAAAGCGGGGCAGGAGAAGAGCAAGGGTTCTGGGGAACCGGACTCTGATTCTTGCCACCCCTGGGGCTTCTGAGCTCCTGGGATGCCGCTCAGGGCAGCTGTCCAAGACCCTGCCTTTCCTCCTCCGTCAGAGCAAGCAAGTGCTCCCCCAAACCTCCCTGGGTCAGCGATTTGCTCAGGAGAAGGTTTCTGCTCTGGTCTCTGGTGTGTGGCCCTAGGCTGGGGGCAGTCCTCTGCCTGTTCAAGGTGACTGCCAGGTGGCCAGGTGATGGCTGTGAGAGAACGGGGCTTCCTGTGACTGAGGCTGGTTGCACTGGGGGTTGGCGCCCTGGGCTGAGAGTCGGGGTGCCAGGGCTCGGCAGCCCCAGGATTTCTGCAAAGGAGAGGCTTAGAGCCAGTTGCCTGGTTGAAAGGGAGGCTGGAGGCTGTGTTTGCGTAGGGTGTTCTATGTAGCATCCACGGGGGGAGAGTGGGTGCAGGGGCCGGGGTGTGGACTCCCCCAGGAAGTCCTTGGCGCTGCCTCTGCCCAGCTTTAGGCCCTGTCTCTACCCCTGTCTCGAGGGACAGCTCTCTATGGGGTGTGTGTCTGTGGGTGAGGCTGTGTGCTCTACTGCGTAAGAACAAGAAGTGGTGGGGGTGAGTCTACCACTTTGCGGGGATGGATTGCAACTCATCCTCTGAGGGTGTCACTTCTGGGGTACAGGAAGGTGGCAAGGAAACGGGGAAGTGCTTTTCTCTCCAGGATGATGGCCTCCTGATGAAAGTCTTGGGGAGCTTTTAATTACTAATATTAATATTATTTTATTGATTTTAGAAAAGAGGGGAGAGAGAAACATTGATTTGTTGTTCTACTTATTTACGCGTTCTTTGGTTGGCTCTCGTATGGTATGTGCCCTGACCGGGACTTGAACTCACAACCTTGGCTTATTAGAATGATGCTCTAACCAACTGAGCTACCTGGCCAGGGTTAATAACATTATTATCATAGCAAGTGCTATTTACTGACTGCTTATAATATACCAGACATGGCTGTAAGCATTATATACGTTATTATTATTTGTAATACTTACTCAAGGATATGTTTTATTGCTTTTATAGAGAGAGGAAGGGAGGGAGGGAAGGGGGGAGAGAGAGAGAAACAGACAGACAGACAGACAGACACTGGTCAGATGCCTCCCCTACGTGCCCCAACTGGGCACCGAACCTGTAAACTTTGGGTGTACAGGATGACGCTGCAACCAACTGAGCCACCTGTCCACGGCCGCATTATACACATAATTTAACTGACCCATTATAATTCCCTGCAAAGTAGGTTCTATTACCCTCGATTTGCCAACGGGGCAGTTTGCTCGAGGGTCTCTAAGCCTCCGAGGACCTTGCGGCGAGTTCATCAGCAGCGCCACCAGGATTCGGACCCAGACAGCCTGTCTCAGAGACAAGCCTCTCAGATCCCCACCCTAAACTGCTCTTGTGAGGGTGGGGGGCTCAGCACCTCCCGGTCCACCTGCATAAGCCTGATCAAACCCTCGTGTGCAAGTCAGCCGACAGCTAGGAGTGAGTCCTTCCTCCAGGACCTGGCTTGCGAGTGCGTGACGGGGCCTGCCATCCGTCGGCATGATGTGTGGTGACAGTGCAGTGGGAGGGGGAGCCTCACTGTAGCTCTCTGAGAGAGGCAGGGTGGGGGCTGCGTCTGCCCCTTTCACTGCTTCAGCCCAGGGCTCGGCACACAGTATCTGCTCAATGAAGGTTTGTGGGGTAAATGCACGACTGTTTCCGTGGACTCGTCCTGCTTGGCTTGGGGCCCAGGGGCATGAGGATGAGCCCGCCCGCTCGCAGGGGTCGGGCCCAGTTCCAGAGCATGGTCCCTCTACCCCCCCCACCCCCCCAGCCACCACTTCCTAGTTCCTCACCTGCCAGGTCTCTGTCCCTGGGGGGAGGCCCTGCCTGGCTCGCAAAGCACAGGAGAACAACCCCCAGCATTGTCTTCCACGGACCAGCAATGGACCAAGGAAACCCTGCTTCGCCTGCCGCCTGAGGGGCAGCGAGGGCATCAGACAGGCAGGGAGGTGGCTGCCAGTGCAGGGGAGGAAGAAGTCACTCTGGACTCAAACAGTTAAGGGATGAGGTCAGAGCCACTGGCAGGGCAGGCCAGACTATTGACCGCCAGCGCCCTGGACAAATCCCCCGGGGCTGTGGCTCTGGATGGTGAGAGGAAAGGGGAGGGGAGGGAGCCCAGGGTGGGGTGGGGGAAGGCTGGGAGAGATGGCTGGGAGTGGGATTCCTGAACACCAGGGTCTCCGGACTCTGACCACTGGCCCAGGAGGGGAGAAAGGGAGGCAGAGCATGAGGCGGCGCTGGCGAAAGATTCAAGGAGGAGGAGTGAAGCCATCTTGTGATTCTGGGCCCGGGGGAGCCTGCAGAACCAGGCTAGAAGGAATGGACAACATTGGGAAGATGAAGGTGGTAAAAGTGGGGGCCGTGCGGCTGGGCACCTGGGACCTCACATGGGCAGGGACCTGTCCCTTCTGCTGGGGCCAGGCTGGCAGAGGTGGCCTTCTCCCCCTGGCTTAACTTTTCTCTGAAGGTAGCTCTAGAAGACCCATTAAAGGTGCACCAAACTTCCACCTCGGGTGCCTGGCCTTGGACTCCAGGGGGCAAACAGATACATTGTATCGCATTTTCAGGCTCAACAGTCTCCTCGGGAAGCACCATCTAGCCCTGGGGGGGTAGGGCCGGCAGGGCGGGGGAGCAGCTATGAGTTACATGCTCATCAATACACTGCTGAGCCCGAAGAGGAGGAGCCCAGCCCCAGCACCGCTGCCACATGCCCTCACTGTGGGTGGACCTTCACGGGCGGCCTGACTTCAGCCAGACCATGCCAGGGCCCGGCGGTGAGAGGCTGGGCCCTGGACCACACGCTCTGGGCTGCGTCAGAAGCACGCTGCGCCCTCCTGCCCCTCTCTGCACGCCCCCTGCTCTTCCCTCCTGAGCTCCCATCCCCACTTCCTTTCTTCTCTCTCCCTCCCTCCCCCACCCTTCTAGGCATCACCATGGCATCGCAGCAGAGCAGAAACCCAGCGAGATAGTCACCCACCTCTCCCCACCCGCCCCTCACTGGAGCCCGAGCCCCTGCCTCCCAGGGCTTGCCGCTCCCTAGCCCCGCCATCCTGCTCTGGCAGGTGGGCGTGCTGCACTGAGGGCAAAGAGAATGGGGTCCAAGCCCCACCTGGACCCCTAATTATCTCTTCTGGGACCACAAGCGTGCCCCTTCCCCCTTTTCAGCCTCAGTCTCTCCATCTGCTTGATGGGGACGTTCCTTTCTAGGTGTGACATGACCTCTGCCTAACCCCTCTTTTGGCTTTGGGTTCAGCTCTCAGACCTCCAGGGCCAACCCGGGAGCCAAGAGTTGTGTCTCTGGCAGCCCTGTCTCGCCACCTCCCCCGTGCCTTCTATATCACACTGGTGATCACGGCCTGCCCAGTGCCTGAGGCCAGGGGGCAGAGAACTAGCTCTCCACAGACAGCTTGGTGAGCAGCTGATGACCCAGGGACAGGAGACTGTCCGGGTACAGGAGACGCTCTGACTGCTTCCGGCCAGCTGGTCAGGGCCTGGGTGGACCAGTAGGTACGTTTTGTGGGAAGAAGTGCACCCCTGTCCACTGGCACCAATCACACCTAAGCAGCACTGTCTGGAGGACCCAGTGACAGCTGACCATCCCTCCCCAGCTGCCAGCCCAGGAATGGGCAACTCTGCAGAGATCGGGGCTTGAGGCTCCCAGCCGGTTCCCGCACTGTGGAGCCTGGGGGTACCGGGATGGGTACCTGGCTTTGGTGCCTTAGGACTGAGACCTGCCCCGAGGCAGTCCAGTGCTCGGAGAACACGGGGAGTACCCTCTGGGCCCCTATACATGTTGGCACTGTGTTCCTGGACAAGCGTGGCCGTCCATGTGCCCATTTGTCCCCAGAGAGCCCTGGGGCTCTTGGCCTGTTCTCCTGCTGGCTTCTGGCCCAACACCCACCTTGGCATCCAGCTTGTCCATCTGGCCACCAGCCTGGTTCAGTCCATCTTGGGGGGGCTGAAGGTGGATGGGGGTGGTGGGATTCAGAATTCCCTGAGGGAGGAGAGGAGGGGTTCTGGGACTGGCACCCCAGTTGTGGGGGTCAACCTCCCCCGGGACGCGATATGGCAGGTGCTGCCTGCTGGCCCCCTGCCCTTCCCATTCTGTCCCTGGGGTTCCCGGGACTGTGCCTGCTGCGTGGTGGCCCGATCCCTTCTGGGCTCCAGGTCCAGTTTCCTAAGGGGGTCTCCATCTCCTCTGCCAGTCGAACCCCCCCCCAAAAAAAAACATCAGGTGCATCCATGCACAGCCAGGGGACAGGGTGTTTGGAGCAGCCAGGGTCCAACGCTGCAGAGCCCCCTCGGCCTCCAGCCCCCTCCCCAGCCCCCTCTTCTCTTTGGGGTCCATCCTCATTTCCTTGTAGTCCGGTCCCTGCCTTGATCCCAGGACCCAGCTTCTCCAGCCCCCACCTCGGTGGAGCCCCTCCCAAACCCTTCCAAAGGTACTCACCATGGGGCCGGAGAGGGGTCTGTAGGGTCCTCCACCCCACTGCGTGCTGGGGGCCGGCGGTGGCTCCAGGGACCCAAACACCTGGCTCCCGGGGGGTAGCTGCGTCCTGTGCTGGCAGCCGGAGAGGCACAGCCAGTGATTGGCATGTCCCACCCCCTGGCACGCCAGCCTGGGGGGGGAGGGAGGAAGGGAAAGAGAGGGAGGGAGAAAAGGAAGGGAGGGAGCTGAAGGGAAGCCTCAGGCAACGTCTGGGGTTGGACCGGGTCCTGGAGCATGCCCCCCTCCTCCACCAGGGCCCCCAACTTGCGCTCCGAGAGGGAGGGGGCAGGCCATGAGGAAGATGAGCCCAGGAAGGCTAAAAGTCCAGAGCGAGAGAAGGCGGATACAGGGAGACAAACACCCACGCCCACTGCACACAGACTCAGCGGCGCGCACACACACCCTCACAAAAGCACACTCTGTTTCCTCGGGCCCCTTCCCCCACCCAACCTCGGAGCCCCCAGCCCGTGCGCACCGTGGCCGACACATGCTCCCCGGGGCTCACATGCCTCCTTCCCTCACACACGCTCTGCTCCCCCCCGCACATGCCCGCACGCCCACCCACCCACCCACCTGGCCCCACACCCTGTTCTTCTCCCTGCTGTGAAGGAGCCAGGTTCCTTCTGTTTGGAAATGACACACTGAGCCTCATGTGAGAGGCTCCGATTTGGAACAGACCCAGAGGGCGGGCGCACCCGCCCCGGGGCCGAGCGGACGTGCCCGCGTGCCGGGCTGTGTGCTTTTGTGTCTGTCCCGGCTGCAAAGCCTGGTGTGAGGGCGTACGGGCGTCTGGTTTTCAGGGATGGGTGGGGGGGGGCTATGTGCCCGCTCCACTCGATGCTGAGTGTCCCGCACGTGTGTGCCCCTCAGTACGCATGTCACCACACAGCCTTTGCAAATACAGGTGTCAACCTGTTGGTCTGAAGCCAGGATGCGTGTGTGCACGCGTGTCTGTGTTTGGTGTGTGTCTGAGTGCTGCCGAACTGTGGGGCTTGTTAATTCTGACAAGTGAGGCAGCCTCTATCTCCCTGCCTGCTCCACCCCCAGTTTCCACTTGGAAGACAGACAGACAGGCAGACAGACAGCTCTCCTCCCAGCTTGTCAAACTGTCTCCCCTGACTCCCACTCGGGACTCACAGGTGTGTACCTGGGGAGTGACAAACCTGCCCTTCCTCCTCACCTCGGCCCACCCCCGCTTGTCCAGCACCCCGCCCCCACACCGTTTGGATTTCTGTGTTGAGTTTCCTCAGAGACAGAACCACCGGGGGGCCCTTTGCCATAGAGACTTGGGTCCAGCACTGCTCTCACCTGGCCCTAGAGGCCTCCTGGGGAGCCAACCACGAAGGAGAGAGGGGCGGCTACTGCTGGGCTGCCGAGTGCTCTGCCCCACAGGGCCATGCTGAAGCCCTGGGGGGAAGGCAGGAGCAGGGTCATCTATTGTCCCCATTGTGTAGATGAGGAAACCGAAGAGCAGAAGCATGACTAATCTGTGGTGGGTGAGTGTTTGATGAAGGTCCCGTAGCTCTAGGCTCAGGGCTCTGGAGTCATCAGGGCTTGGGACCTGCCCCCCCACTTTCCCGCTGCCCATTTCCCCACCGAGCACGCCTGCTGGTAACCTGGGGCTGGAGCCCAGTTGCCAGTGGAACCAGGTGGAGCGGAACTGGAGTCCCTGGGGCTTGGCCAGCAGCCAGGGGAGGCACATGTGCCAGCTGCATGTGGGGACGTCCTCGCTTCTCAAAGGCTGCGGGGGCTAGAGCAAGCACCCAGTCCACTGCCCCCCTGGGGTCAAGGAGATAGTGCAGCTCGGAGAGGCATGGGAGCACCCACTCCCATCCCTGACCAGCCAGCGGGTCAGGGGTGGGTTGGAGCTTGGCCAGTCCCTGCCCCTGGCCTTGGACTCAGGCTGCCCCCTGCTGGGCGGTCCTGGTGTGTGGCTGTGGCTCCCGGGCGCCACGGGGCTGCGGACACTTGTGCGCGCGCACGTGGCTGAGTGTGGGGGTGTTAGGCCTCCAAGCTCCACATCCATTTCCGAGTCTGAATCAGGCTTTCTCTTTTTTGCCCCCTCCCCCCAGTCTCCTTGGTCTCCCTTTTCTCTTCTCCCACCGCCTCTGCACACGTCCCTTTAGAAATAAAAACACTTATTTTGTAGGCGGGAGAGGAGGGTGTCCAGCTTCCCCCTGCCTCCCCGGAGTGCCCCTCTCTGTCCCAAGCGATTTCCTCTCCAAGGCGGCACAGCCCCCGGAGGCAGGGGAATAACGTGCCCCATGTGCCCCCTCCCCGCCTGGCCCCACCCCACCTCACCCCACCTCACCCCACCTCACCCCACCCCATGACTGCTCTGCCCAGGTCTCCATGGCTAGGTCCCAGGACCAGATGGGGAAACTGAGGTAGGGAGGGAGAAGGGAGGTAGGACCGGGAGCAGCTCTCCCACCCAGCTCTCTCACCGCCCCCGCACACGCGCCCGATTTAGCCACAGGGAGGCTGGGAACATTGTCTTTATTTTAAGCCGCTGAGTGCGGCACGAACGCGGCTGCTCGCGACAAAGGGCTTCGCAAAACAGCGGCAGGAGGCGCACGTGGGGGTCCGTTCCCCACCCCTACTGCGCGACCCCCCAGCCGCGGGGCAGCGGCCCGGCCTGACCTCAGACAGTTCTGTCTTGTCTGGCCGGGTGGGACCGCGTTGGCGAGGCACCCCTGGGTCTCCGATCCTACCAGTTGCTTTTTTTGGTCACTTGGCGAAGGATTCACCCCTCCAGGCCACCGAGGGAGCGCGGGGTCGTCCCTGCGCGTCTGGGCCCCTCTCGCAGCCTCCTGGCCGTGGACGGGATGGGAAGAAGCTGCTCTGGGTACGAACCTGGTTCTATCGCTCCCCAGTTGAGCCGCCCTGAGCAAGTTGGTGGCCCTCTCTAGGTGTCTAGGTCTCAGTTTCTTCATCAGCGTCGTGGGAGTTAGAGACATCTTTCTGACGGCGCTGTTTGCTGATTAGTTTTGCATGTTAAACGTGGCACGGGCAGGCGTTTGCTGCAAGCGAAAGCCATTATTGTTATTTATAGCTTGCACTGACCACTTAACTATGTGCCAGGCGCTGCTAAAACACTCTAAATTCATGAACTGATTTGTTTCTCACTACAACTCTCTGAGGGAGGTTCTATTATTATTATTATTATTTTATTATTATTCCCATTTTGCAGATGAGTACTTTTACAGACAGCACGCATCCGGGGCTCCCCACAGGGTACGGTGGGTGAGCCTGACGCCATCCTGGAGCTGGGGTCCAGGCTGCAGTTCCAGAACAGCAGAGACCCCTGGAACAGCACGTTTAAAGCGGGGATCTGGCTGAAGGCCGCGAGAGGGTGAAGGAAGGGGTGGGCGCACCCCCATGCTGTGAGTCGCAGCCCCTTAGTTCAAACGGCTCACCCTCTGCTAGCGCCCACGTGACCAGGTCAAGCCCGGATAATCGCGCCGCTTCTCGGTGCTGCTTCTTCAGTCCTGGGAGAAGGAGGCCGAAGCGGGAGGTCTTCCTCGCCCACAGCAGACCTGCGAAGCCGCGGCGGTGGGTCCTCAGTGCCGTGGGAAGGGGCGTGGTTTGGTGTTCTCGCCTGCCATCCTCCACTGAGAGCCAGGGAAGGAGGCAGGTGGTCGTCCTGAGGGCGCCCCTCCTTGCCCACTTTTCCCCCATCGCTTTAGGCCCCCAGGCTTGCTCCCCTCTCCCCACTGCGGCGGCGACGGGGATCCCGAGAAAGAGAGAGAGAGAGAGAGAGAGAGAGAGAGAGAGACTAATTCCCAGATTTAAAATAATGCTAAAATCCAGGTTGGGGCTGTGAATCAGGCGGCCTAGTAAGGGCTGGTGGTGTTCCCACCGCCGGAGAGCAGAGGTGAAAGTGGCCACAACTAAGGCATCATCTTGGGATAGGAAATTGGATGTCCTGAGTCTGGTTCCGAAACCAAGGCCCCCTCCACCTACCGGGCGCTCTACCTCCCTGAGGGCTCTGGGCTGGGAGCCTGGGGGCAGGGGGAGGGCCCAGGAAGAAAGGGCGCTCCCCCACCCTGAAGAAAGTGGGGTTTAGGGAGGCCTGGAGCTTGGCATCTCGCCCGGCCTGGCCCGGGGCGGAGTGCTCCGGGGTTCTTACAGCGAGGACGGGCGACTCCTCTGAGTTTCGGGGCGCCCAGGTGGGGTGGGGGTGGTGATCGCTCAGTCCCACCTCGGACGGTGGGACCGGCCTCAACGCAGAGCTGCCTGCCCACAGGGAGTCCCTGAGCGTCTTCTGTCGGGTCTAAGAGGGCGGGATCTCGGAGTCCAGGTCGCCTGCCGCCTAGGAGTTGGACGCACCGTGGACCAGTGGCCGGGAGTGGGGAAGGGCCGCTTTCCTCCGTGCTCTGGCCGCAGGTGCTTCCCGCTTACACCTCTACAGCCAAGAACAGCCCGAAAAGTCTGATTAACGGCGTCGACTCTGTTTCACTTGGTCACTGGACGTCGGGTCCCCAAGTTTCCCGCCACGCAGAATACGCGTCTGGGCCCAGCACTAGGCCCAAGGAGAGGCTGCTGCAGGGAAGCCCCGGGTTGGAGGGCGCTTCGGGAGGGAACTTCGGGCCGGGTCCCGAGGCTGCCCCCCGGTCCTCTAGCTCCATATCCGAGTCTGCGCGCCCAGGGAGAGCCCCGGGCAGGGGAGACCGAAGCTGCAAGCCCACGAGGGCGAACAGTGGGGCCGGGCCGGGCGGGTGGAGCCTAAGCCAGGTGTCTCTCTCCCAGACACCTTTCGGCGAGACCCTCGCCCCGGCCAGGCGCAGCGAGTCCGTGGGTGGCCAGGGGGCTGGCCCTCACCCTTCCTGACTGCCAGGTCGGGAACATCCGAGCCTCCGCTCGCGGGCGTCCGCGGGGCAGTTGGCGGTCGTCCCAGCCGCACCTACCGCACTCTGCGCCTGCCGCCGTGCTGCCCCCTAGCGGCCGCCCAGCTCCGCGCCCCGAGGAGCACGGCCGGGGGCAAGGTGCCCGGGCCGGGGGTGTGCTGGCGTGGGGCGCCCATTTTCCTTAGCAGATACAAGAATAATATTCCAGGCCTGGCTGGTGAGCTCAGTGGATTGAGCACGGGCTGGGAACCAAAGGGTTGGCAGTTCGATCCCTAGTCAGGCACATGCCTGGGTTGTGGGCCAGGTCCCCAGTGGGGGACACATGAGAGGTAACCATACCTTGATGTTTCTCTCCCTCTCTTTCTCTCTCCCTTCCTTTCTCTCTAAAAATAAATAAAATAAATCAATAAAAAAGAATAATACTACGTGTTCCTCCCTCACGCCTTACAGTGCCTGCTTTGGCAGGGGTGGGTAAAGGATGGTGCAGATCTGACTTTCAGAAGAAATAGGAGGTGGCTGCCCTTCGCCGAGCGCTGACTCCTGGCTACCGCATTCAGAGGCTCTGTACGTGCGCTTCCTCGTTTAATCCTCATAACAGCTCATGACGTAGGCACAGCAGTGGTACCCATTTCACAGATAGGAAACTGAGGCCCAGGGAGGTTAGTGCCGGCCCTCTTGACTCTTTTCTAAGTTCGAGGATCTTGCCCCCTGCCCCCCCCCCCCCCGGTTGGAGCCTAACTAGCTCAGAGCCCTCTGGGTCGGTTATGAGAGGGAGAGTGTCCTGGGAATTGGCTTGTTAAGTGTGTGCTGTCTCACTTCTTTAACCACCGCGTAGCCTCGACTACGTGCTGGTAACATGTTTTAACGAATTTATTGTTTGTAATAATCCGTCGAAGGAGGGAGGATTACTACCCCTAGTTTATAGATTAAGAGATTAGGGTCCTGAGAGGTTCAGTAGTCTGTCCAAGGTCGCGCCGCTAGGAGGCGCCAGAGCCAGGCCCGTTGACTCCAGATCGCGGCTTTTGCCCTCGTCTGAAAGGCCCGCGGAGCATCAGCTGCAGCGTATTCACAATGCCGCCCCGCCCCCAGCCCCCAGCCCCCATCGCCGGACTGCGGCAGTGTGGGCTGGTAATCGGGCTTTCTACTGGGGTCCAAGGCCCCCTCGGCGCCGCCTGCCAGCCTGACTAGGGCAGGGACTGATGAGTCGGAGCGGACCTCGGAGGCCGCCTGTTTACTCTGCCCGCCGGCACTCGCTGGATTAACGAGGCACAATCGAGTTAGGGCCGGAGCACGGAGGCTGAGGCGGGGGAGGGGGCGGCGCCGGCGCCTGCGGGCTAGCAGTGACTCTCCTCGGGGTTGTCAGGAGTGTGCTTGAACTTGGAGCCCCCAGAGGAGTCGGAGAAGGGGCTGTGCGCAGCTAACGGCCAGCGGACACAGCCTGTGGCTCTGGGGGCGGGGACCAACCTTCCCTGCCCTTCTTGCCCTTTCCACGGAGGACGAAAGGCTCAGAAATGGAGGGGCTGGGTGCACATTAGGAGGAGAAAGTGCTTTTCTGAAGGGCGACATCCCAAAAGAAGACGGCGCCAGTGCAGGGAGGGAAGGAGTCAGACTAGGTCTCTGTTTGGGACCGTGGGAAGCAGCCCTGCCTGGGTCTCAAACTGCCTCACTCTCGGGTGCGTCTGCACCTCTGTGTCTTCCAGCTTGCGGACCTCTCCCAGGGGCACATGCCCGGCCTGCTCTAGCGGTCCTGCCACCCACCAACAGCTGGTGAAGTGACTCTGTAGACCACCTGGGGTGGGGGAAGGCAAGGATAAAAACCCGGCCCCAGCTCAGCCTTCTTTGGTTTCCTTGGCCTATAATTCAGGGTTAGGTTTGCAGAGCTTTCAATCAGTAGTGACTGTTTAACAACCACACAGTGCAGCCCAGGACACGTCCTCCTTCCTCCAGACTGATACGGCAGCCCCACCCTGAGCACACAGTCTGGAGTCTGTGCTCAGTGCGGTGCTCGGCACTGGGGAGGGAGCGGGAGAGCCCAGAGCCCAGAAGCCATGGGTTGATGAGCTAGTTGAAGAGATAAGATGTTCTTGGGAAAGGTGCCAGGGCAGACGACAGCCCATGAACTTCTGAAACAGGAAAAATGGTAGAGAGGGACAGAGGGACAGAGGGACAGCCAGGGAGAATGGGCTCAGTGGGAGGGTGTTGGCCTGCCTGCAGAGGATGACCTGGTTCCAGAGGCGGAGAGCACACCAGGGCACCAGGCTGTCTGAGTCACTCGGGAGGCCCAGTCTAGACCCTTGTGGGAGAAAAGGGGCCGTGGCTTCACTCATGGCCTCAGTCTACCCATCTATAAACTGGGCGGGCTTAGATTTGAAGATGGACTAGATGGTCCCAAGGACTCTCCCGTCTCTGATGTTCTTTGAAGATGGGCTGATGGAATGGGGGCAGGGCCAAGGCCAAGGGCAGGGATGGAGAGCAGATCTAGAAACAGAGAGCAGGACCCTGGGGTCCTGGTGGGTGCCTATGCATTGGGTCTGCAGTGGCACACTGGCCCTTGCTCCTGCAGAGCCAGGTGCCGGTCATGCGGTCCTCTCCCCCGGCCTTGGTGCTGGGGCTGTGCGTGTCTGTCTCTGCAAGCGGTGGTGGGGGAGCAAGACTTGTAAGGTGTTCCACTGCACCTGTAAGGAAGCCTTGAAGGGAGCAGAGGAAAGTGGCGAGGAAGGTGGGAGCACCGTGTGTGTGCGCGCTCATGCGTAAGTTCTGCTGTGTGGGTTCAAGTGTAGTTATTTCTTAACTGTATCTCGTAACCTTCCTCTGCCTGAGGATTACAGTAATAGTTACCTGAGAGCTTATTGAAGGATTTCGATAGGTATGATGCCATTGCAGTGTCAGACACAATGGTTTTCCTGCCGTGAGAGTCCTGTGTTCCACCTACTGTCCACCCTTGCTCTCTCTGAACCTCCGGCAACCATTGATCTTTTTTTAAGATCTTATGTATTTATTTTTAGAGAGAGGGGAATGGAAGGAGAAAGAGAGGGAGAAACATCAATGTGTGGCTGCCTCTCATGTGCCCCAAACTGGAGACCTGGCCCTCAATCCAGGCATGTGCCCTGACTGGGAATCGAACTGGCGACCCTTTGGTTCACAGGCTGATGCTCAGTCCACTGAGACACACCAGCCAGGGCTGGTCTTTTTTTTTTTTTTTAATCTGTGAACTTTTTTTTTCATTGTTCTTATAGAGGGAGGAAGGGGGAGAGAGACAGCGAGAGAGAACGAGAGGGTGGGAGAGAGAGAGATGATATATAGAGAGAGACATTGCTGTTAGAGAGAAACATCTGTTGGTTGCCTCCAGTGCAGCCTGACTGGGGATTGAACCTGCAACCCTTTGGTTCACTGGACGCCACTGTAACCACCTGAGTCACACTGGCCAGGGCAACCACTGATCTTTTTATTGTCTCCCTATATTTCCATTTTTTGATGCTACTGTAAATGGTATTGTCTTTTAAATGTTTATTTCTAGTAGTTTATTGTCAATATATACAAATGCAACTCTTTTAAAGATCTTATTTGTTTATTTTTTAGACACAGGGGAAAAGAGGGAGAAAAAGAGGGAGAGAAGCATCGTTGTGAGAGAGAAACATCAATTGGTTGCCTCTTGCATGTTCCCCAACCAGGGACTGTCCCGCAACCCAGGCATGTGCCCCCACCGGAAACTGAACCAGCAACCTTCTGCTTTGCAGGATGATGCTCAACCATGTGAGCCAGAAATGTGGTTCTTTTAAAATACTGATCTTGCAACTTGCAACCTGTGAAATGTGTCTCAGTTGTAGTTGCACTTGGATTTTCTACGTAAGGGGTCACTGGATAATTTTGGGGCCGTGGGGTTGGCTGATGTGCAGTGGCCACTGCGTTTGGGCCAGAGGGGAACGGTGGGGGAAGTTGGGCAAATTACTTTGATGAGCGAGTCGGCTGGGAGTGGGGCCCCAGGGGAAGTGTTTCTCTGCAACTACAGGTTCCCGCAGAGGTGGATTCTGTCCACCCCTGGCTGCTGTTCCTCCGTTCCTGCTTAGTGTGGATATCCAGGAGGTGCAGGGGCGCCCTCCTCTGCTCTCTGCCCTTTCTCAGTCCTCGGGAGGCCTGGAGCGCCACCATCTGCTGCTCCTGCCCCACTTTCCTTTTCCACCTACAGGGGAAGGACGAGCAGGGTTTGAGTTGGGTTGGGTTTTTTTTACACTTGTGCTCAGCTGTCCCACTTGATATTCCAAACTGCCCACTGTTTTTAAGAGCCAAGAGTCTCAGAAAGGGTTCCGGGGGACTCAGCCTATGGGTGAGAACAGGGCCCAGGAGGCTCGGGACACCAGAGACCTGCGTTCTGGCCTTGGCTCCGCCAGAGTGCCGCTGAATGACCCTAGGTAAGTCCTCGCTCTCCCCTGGGCCTGGCCTTCTTTCATCAAATGAGGCTGGAGCAAGGGATGGGAGCTTCTCTTAGCTCTGAGGAAGGGGAGGGGAGGGGAGGGTGCAGCCCGCCTTCTCTCCAGGTCCTGAATTGTGCTGGGCAGTGGTTGGCCCTGGGTCTCTGGCAGGAAGAGGGTGGCAGCCACAGGGGCCACTCTGTAGATGAAGACAGGTCGGGAGGGGTAGAACTCAGCGGTCCTGGCCACTAATGGGCTTAGGCTTGTGATACCCAAGGCTGTTGTCGTAGCCATGTCCCTCTGCCTGGGGGGAGGAGAACTGGGGGGTTGTGGCAGCCCCAACTGTGCCTGCCGCTGTTGCTTTTTCTTTTCACGTTCCCCATTGTAGTTTCCAACACTGGCGTGGACCTTAGCTGAAAGGAAAGTGGGAAGCAAATGGTTTTGGAACCAGGAAGCGTGGGTTCGAGCCCCGATGTGAACCTGCTGTATGGTTGTCAGTGAGTCCCCAACCAACCTCTCCTCTGAACTCCAGACTATATAGCTGACTTCCTCGTTGACACTTTCACCTGGATGTCTAAAAGGTCAAGGGTGAGGAACTCTACCCCCTCATTTCTACCCCCTGAGGTGGCTCCTCCCCCAGGTTTCCCTGTCCCAGCCATCCAGTCTCCCAGAGCCAGTGCCCATCAGTTCACTCCAGGCCGTCTTCATTTCCTGCTGTGGCCGTACTTTGGTACTAACAGTGCAGTGCTGATACCGCGGCACGGGGGGGCCCTGCGGCACGGGGGCACTAAGGCTGCCGGCACTAACACTGCGGTACTGTTTCCGTGGGGTCCCAACGGTCTTCCCATTTCTATCCTTGGTCTTGGGCCTCTGTCCCCAGCCTATTCTCTACAAGGAAGCCGAAGTGGTTTTTTCAAGCCATAACTCAGGTCATATCATGCTGTGATGTCTCACTGTACTAGAATAAAGTCTGGCCTCCTTGTAAATCCCCGCATGGTGGGTCCCTGTTCGCCTCAGCTGTTATCTTGTGCCCACCCCTTTGTATTTCCAGTGAGGCCTTCAGACTGACTGCTGACCTTCGACCTTTCCTAGTTGTCTGAGTTACTCAGTCACTTCCTCTTCCGCTGCATTTTTTTTTAACCTCAAGTACAGAGGGTTGAGTGAATTATAATCCGCAATTCATGATGACTATAATCCATCATTTGGAGTTATATGATGATGGAGTTATAATCCATTATTTGTCCTTTATTCCCTCCTTAAATTTCTTTTCTTTTTTTTTTAAATCTTTTTGTTTTGAAGATTTTATTTATTTATTTTTAGAGAGGGAAGGAAGGGATGGAGAGAGAGAGAAACATCAGTGTGCAGTTGCTGGGGGCCACAGCCTGCAACCTAGGCATGTGCCCTGACTGGGAATCGAACCTGCGATGCCTAGTTCGCAGCCTGCGCTCAATCCACTGAGCTACGCCAGCCAGGGCCCTCCTTAAATTTCTTAAAAAAAAAATGTATTGATGAGGGAGGGAGGAAGAGAGGGAGGGAAAAAGAGGGAGAGGAAGGGAGAGCGAGAAACATTGATTTGTTGTCCTACTTATTTATGTAGTCACTTCTTGCGTGTGCCCTGACCAGGGAATGGACCTGCCACTTTGGGGTATTGGGACAATGCTCGAACCAACTGGGCTATGTGGGTAGGGCTCCCCCTTAAATTTCTATAAATTAACGTGGGGGAAGATGAACATCTTTATCCTATTTCATTCTAAACAAGAATGTGGCATGTCTCTCCACTTACTGAAATAATTCTCATGATCTTAAAAGAGTTTCAGTAACTTCCTCCGCGAAAGTCTTTGGTGTCCTACGTTAGTTTCCCAGTAGGATCTAGCCTTTGGTGTCATCTTGAGTGGTATCTTACTCTTCAAAGTTTTTCTAGGTTATTTCTCTATTTTATTGCCTGTAAGTTATTACTCTTGATGTTTTGGTAATTGGATTTTGTATCCAGCATCCTTGAGGAGTTCTCATTAGTTTCAATTGCTTGTTGTTTTATTGGTTTATCTAGGTAGACGATCATATTTCCTCCAAATAATGACATTTGAAACACTTCTCTTCAAAAATTTAAAAAAGACTTGTTTATTTGTTTATATCTAAAGAGAGGGGAAGAGAGGGAGAAAGAGAGGGAGAGAAACATCAGTGTGTGGTTGTCTTTTGCGCTCCCTGTCCTGGGGACCTGGCCTGAGACCCAGGTGTGTGCCCTGGCTGGGAATGGAACTGGTGACCCCTTGGGTTCGCAGGCCAGCGCCCAACCCACCGAGCCACACCAGCCAGGGCTGAACATTTTTTATTTCCTTTCCTTTCCCAGCAGAGCAGCACTGGCCAGCCGCTGCCGCGCTGTGTTGGACAGTGGGGTCTGAGGCCGAGGAGCACGCACATAACGTTTCCCATTGTGTCCACATTCGCTCGGACGCCCAGGTGCTCGGCCCCCCTCTCTGGCCCCCCGGTTTCCCTGAGACAGGTAGTCTTGCTTTCCCTTCCTCCTCTTCTAGCTCTTCGGTATTTTAGAGGATATTTAAAAATACTTTATACTTTTTGGGAGTTGTTTTCAGTGTTATTGTGTTATTTTCATGGAAATAGAAGTTCTTTTTCTATTGGATTTCCAGAAGTTTTTTTAAAATAAATGCTGGGTACAAATCCTTGAAAATATCTTCTTTTACTCCTTTCACCTTATTTATAGGGAAACAGATGGGCAGAATTAAAAAAAATTCAAAGTAGAAAAATTTATCAGTGTTCCTTTTTTGGCGAACCCTTTTTATGTCTTCAGAAATCATCCCCTCCCCAGCAGAAGTTAGTTTCCGTTCCAGGTGGAAATATGGATTGCACTGTGCTCATTCCCATGCGAGGGAGTAGACGCCCCGGCACTATTCACTGACTCGTCCGTAGTTCATCCAGTCGCGTGCCTCCTCTGTAGGAAGCTTGCTCCCGTGTGTGGGTCTGTTTCCCGGCCTGCTGTTCTTTTCCGCCGGCCCATTTGTTTTTCCCTGCTCCCTCATCCACTGTCTTAGCTACTATAATTTTATAACTATAGTATTTTTTATAATGTGAGTTTATAATATGTCTCGATTTCTGGCAGGGCCAATCCTTCTATCTTGTTCTTTGTAAAAAAGTACCTTAGTTATACTTGGCCCACAGAACTTTCATACACATTTTAGAGTTTCCTCACCAGTTTCTTGGAAATAATCCATGGAGATTTTTGTCCGAATTGCATTGAGTGTATAAATCAATATTGGAGTCATTGACGTTTTTAGATCATCTTATGCCCATTATGAGATTTCCTGTCCATTACATAGTGCATTTAAGGTTTCCTTAATACCTTTCAGTGTGATAAGAAATATTTTCTTGATACAGGAATTCTTAAAAAGTTAAACTTTCTAATTTTTAACAGAGCAGAAAATGCAACTGATTATTTTATTCATTGACCTTGTATCCAGCCACCTTGAAAAGTTTTATTATTCATAATGATTTTAGATTTTTACATAGAGAATTGTATCCTCTACAAATAGTGACAGTTTGATTTTTCCTTCCTAGTCGTACTTTTGTTATTTGTTATGTTTTATAATTATTTTTTTTAAGATTTTATTTTATTTATTTTTAGAGAGGGAAGGGTGAGAGAGAGAGAGAGAAACATCAGTGTGCAGTTGCTGGAGGACATGGCCTGCAACCTAGGCATGTGCCCTGACTGGTAATCGAACCTGCGATGCCTGGTTCGCAGCCCGAGCTCAATCCACTGAGCTACACCAGCCAGGGTTTTATAATTAATTTTTAAACATCCTCACCTGAGGATATATTTATTGATTTTAGAGAAAGAAGGGAAGGAGGGCGGGGAGGAGAGAGAGAGAAAAAAAAAAAACACTGGGACGGCGCTGCAACTCACTCAGCCGCCCGGCCAGGGCTGTTGTTTGTCATTCTGGCCCTAAGCACAGCCGCATCCTCATCCTCCTGCATAATGTGGAACAGAGGAGGAGTCGCAGGCCTGTTTCTCGGGTTCCTGGGTTTAAAAGGAATACTTCTGATGTTTCACCATTAAGAATAACATTTGCTTTGGGTTTTTGGTAAATCTTCCATATCAAGTTAAAATCCCTTTTATTACTCTTTCCTTAAAGCTATTTTTTCAATGGATGCTAATTTTTGTTAAGAATTTTTCTGCTTTTACTTCAATGATAATCTATTAAGTGGTGATATTAACATACGACCACCCTCGCTTTCCTGAGATTCATGCTCCTTGGTCATAATGTATTACCATTTTTAGACCTCCCTGGATTCACTGAACACAACTTGTTTAGGATTTTGTGTATGTTTATGAGTGAGACTGGCCTGTCGTCTTCAAGTCCCAGCTGTCCTCCTTTGGTTTCAGTATCAGCTGTCCTCCTACAATGAATTCGAGATGATTCCCTCTTTTACTCTTTTTTGTAGCAGTGTTTTTAAAATATTGGAAGATTTGTTTCTTAAAAGTGTGGCTGAACTCACTTGTGTTATTATTTAAAAAATATTTTGTCTATTTATTTTTAGAGAGAGGGGAAGGGAGGGAGAAAGAGAGGGAGAAATATCAATGTGTGGTTGCCTCTCGTGCGCCCCCGCATCGGGGAACTGGCCTGCAACCCAGGCATGTGCCCTGACTGGGAATTGAACAGGTGACCCTTTGGTTTACAGGTCCTGCTCAATCCACTGAGATACACCAGCCAGGGCCCTTTATATATTTTTGATTGCTGTTACCAGGGACTTGTCCATTTCATTGATATTTCCTTTCAAGAAAGATTTTATTTACTTTTCAGACAGAGGGGAAAGGAGGGAGAAAGAGAGAGAAAAACATCGATGCGTGAGAGAAACATCAGTGGGCTGCCTCTCAGAGGCCCCCTAGTGGGGACCTGGCCCCCAGCCCAGGCATGTGCCCTGGCCGGGAATTGAACTGGTGACCTTTCGATTTGTAGTCCAGCATTCGACTGCTGAGCCACACCAGCCAGGGTTCATTGATACTTTCAAAGATCAACTTTTTGTTTTGTTGACTGTCTCTTTTATACCTTTGTTTTCTATTTAATTTATTTCTGGTACTATTATTATTATTATCATTAGCTGTGTTTTACAGGCAAGGTGATAACTGAGCATTTGGACCAGTTACCTTACATACCAGAGCCGTATTCTTAAACATTGTACATGCTTTGGTCTTAGAGTTTATTCTGACTCCTATTAGCATATCTGCCTAACTTTCTTCTGGTTAGTACTTTCCTGGTATATCTTTTTCTATTTTCCCCACATATAACATTTTCCTGTGATAACATTTTAGATGGGTCTCCTGTAAACATCATGAACTAAATTTGAAAAAATGAACTGGGAATATCTCTGCCTTTTAACTGGTGGGTTTAACCTGTTTGCATTTCTGTGGTGACTGATATACTTGGAGTCACTGATACCATCTTATCTTTTGTCTTTAACTCACCCTGATTTCTGGGTGTTTTTGTCCTCCTTTCGTGTCTTACAAAATAACCAATCAACCTTGTGCCATTATTCCTGGAAAGCTTTGGGCTCTAGGGCCTCGTTGTCCGGTCCCAGGATGCCTCCCCCACACTCTGCTCACAGTATTACTGTGGGGTGCAGCTCCCCTGGGTCCATAAGGAGGCAGTTCAAGGAGCCAGTCTCACAGCCTTTTCCCAACACAGCCATTGTGATGTGGCGGAACAACTGGCCTGGAAGGAAATCAGACTGACGATGGGGTGCTGGGGCAAGTTGGGAGGCACTTGGGGTCTTTGCTACTCTTCCAGGTGGCTGGCTTGGGCCAGATGGGGGTCTGGGTTTGGGAAAGGACCAGGGCGGGGGCGGGAGTGGGGCACCCCGAGGTATCCTCGCACCAGCCAGCGGGAATGCAGATCCCTGACGGCAGCAAGGAGCCCGTTTGGAGAGGCCTGCGGCCCCCTGACTGACTCGTTGGCCAGGAGGCCTGGGGCGTGAGATAAGGTGTCTGCACTTGTGAAGAGCACATGCGTCAGGCAGATGTTGATCCCACAGCTTTGCAGACTCATGATTATGCCGAGGTGGCCGAGGTCGAGAACCGACCTGGGGCAGAAGCAGGAGGACACGCTTTGGGTCGTAGCAGTGCCACCTCTACGTGGCGGCTGCAGCTGGCACACAGCTCTCACATCTGCTCTTTCCTGCGGGACTTGCGTCAGCTCTGTGGGTGGGGTTTTCCCCTGTTGAATACACATAAAAAAGTCTTTCCTTTATCCTAAAAGGCAGTATTAATTATCTACCATATATTAGACTGCATTTTAAAATTACCTAGAAGAAAATAATGTTTTTAACTTTGCCGTAGGTCCTTCCTCTCTCCCCTGACCCCCATTCCCCATCTTAAGAGACTGGCTTTTGAGGGGAGCTTGCTTTGATTGCTTCTTTGTACTGGGAGGGGTTGTTTGTGACCCCTCACCTCCTAGGATTCTCAAGTAACAGCTGATGAATTCTAAGAAAAAAAGGATTCATTTTTTTGCTTTGTTGAGTGCCGTATGTAAATTTACAGCTGGAGATGCACTCTTGGGAGATTTTAGAGGTTGCATGCAGGAAGCATTAGGAGAGAGGGGGGAAGAATCCATGGCAGTGAGCCATCGATTTGAGGGGTTTGATGGAGTGGAGGGAGAACAGAAACTCCTCTCAGCTTCTGGGTGTGTGGTGTGTGATGCGAGCGTCATGTCTGTCTCCCTGTGGAGCGTTCATGAAATCAGCACGGCTTCGTGACGTGTCGTGGGGCAGCTTGGAGCCTCAGAGATGTGGTTAGCTGTCGCGTCCTGCCTCAAGGCTGGGGCAGGGCACAGTGAGAGGCTGCCCACAGAAGACAAGCTTCTATGAGCCGCACTAGAATGAAGAACTGAACAGAACGGTATTGGCACCAGACTAGGCAGAGAAGCCAGTGGGACTGAATAGTTCAGAAACGGTATGTGATAGGGCGATGTTTCACATCGACCAGGAAAGCATGGGCCATTTGTTAAATGGGCTCATATAATTAACTAATCTAGAAAAAAATAGACTACCTCCTCTCCTTTATGTTCATCTCTATTTCAAATGAATTGTCATAGAATATAAAAGCCGAAACAAATATGGACATGCTTGAAGAAAATCTAGGTGAGTAGTTTTGTATTGAGGATATAATCTGAAACACGGAAGCCGAATTTTAAAAATAGGTAGATGTGTTTATACAAAGCAACAAAATGTCTCTATTTTAAAAAAGTGATAAGTCTGAAGAGATTTTAAAATGCAAAAAATATTGACGATATGTGGTACTAGGTTAGTATCTTTAATGTAAAAGAGGGTTCTTACAAGTCAATAAAAAGAAAAAAACGGGCAAGGGGTATGAATAGGAAGTTTATAAGAAATAGGTAAAAATCATGTGAAGAAAATGTTCACGTTCCTCCAGAATAAAATAAATGTGAACTGAAAAAGAAGATACTCTTTTCTGCTTCTTGGAGCAACAGTACTCAGTGTTGATGAGGGTCACTTTTGTAAAATACTTCCTTGCCGGAGAGAAGGTTGGTGTGTAGTGAAAGCTGAAGTCTATCTTAAAACTAATGCCCCTGAACCCTGAGCCCCTCCCACTCCCCCCCGGTGGGCTCTGGGATGTGCAGAGGCTGTGGGTTGGTCACAAACGACCATTAACCTCCCCCCATCTTTTAGCCCTTCCTTGGGGATGATGACGAGACCTCAGGGTTATTCACCCTTTAAGTCACGCTGGCCCCGGAGCCTCTGGTTTCTGGCCTCCCGGCCCCTTCCCCCTCGGTCCCCTCTGCATTCCTCGGAGAGCATGAATCACGAGGATACAGGGTCAGCTGTGAAGGTCTGTGTTTATGGGTTTGGGATGATGTTCACGGACTGTATTAAGAACAAATGGCCTGGCTGGTGTAGCTCAGTGGATTGAGCACGGGCTGCGAACCAAAGCATCGCAGGTTCGATTCCCAGTCATGGCACAACCCTGGGTTGCAGGCCATGGCCCCCAGCAACCGCACATTGATGTTTCTCTCTCTCTCTTTCTCCCTCCCTTCCCTCTCTAAAAATAAATAAATAAGTAAAAATCTTTTAAAAAAATCTTAAAAACAACAACAACAACAAATGGCTGTGATATCTGCTGCATTTTTGCAACTACACGTGATGTAAATTACCGTGAGTTTGTGTGTTTCAGGCATGTGCAAACGGTAAAAGTCTGGATGAACCTATGCCAGCATGTTAACAGTGACTATTTCTGAAATACAGGATTAGAAAAACCATTAAAATTTTGTTCTGTTTGCTTATTCCGGTTGCCTAATTACTTGACCCACGTGGATTTCCCGTAAGTTTTCTCACAGAGGAATTCTAGAAATATGCAAAACAAGTGAGATCATGGTCGTACCTTTGTCAGCTGCAAATGACTGTGGTGCCAGGGACATGTTGTGCAGTGTTTGGGAAGACCTGGTGGCACCTGGACTCCAGGATGGGGACCTGCCAGGAGACCCACTCAAAAGACCCTCTCTGCTGGCATGGCGAGTGAAGCAGCCACTGGGAAAGCCCAGGTGTGGGTTGGACCGAGAGCAGCCCCGGGCCAAGCCGCCAGCCAGCAAGACGCCAGGGCCCTCGGCCCTACACCCTCAAGGAAGTGAACTCAGGCAACAACCTGGCTGAGTTTAGAAGTGGATTCTTCTCAAGTCAGGCCTTGAAATGTAGCTCACCTGACACGTTGGTTTCAGCCTGGCCAGGTGCTAAATACACGATGATGCATTACACGGCCATGGGAGACATCTTCGGGCGAATGGGAATGCCTTCATACAGCTCTTGGGGCCGGGAGCTCAGGGCTCCTGGGGGTAGCTGAGCTCCGAGGTCTCAGAAGGGAAGGGGAAGCACTTGGCTGTTTCAGGGGCAGCTGGGCTTTCTCTGGAGAGGCGGGGAGCCCTCTGAGGCTCCTGAGTGTCTGTGTACTTTGCCACTTGCTGGGGGACAACCCTCCCCCCAGCCTCTTACCTTCTCAGTCTGCTCTGTTTTCTTAGCCTGCTTCTGTCCATCAGTTCGTCTTTCTCTTGCCTGACTGAGGGCTCCTCTTTCAAGCTCAGTCCTCCTGTGCATCTTTACACTGCACCCCCCAGTGTAAGGCAAGGGCGGTTTGATCGCCTGCAATGTTCAGTGTGTGTGTGTGGAGGAAGGAATAGTCTGGAGGGCTCTGAATTCCCAGGTGTGCTCCTATTTCACAGAATCCAGCTCCGACATTCATATTGCCTGGCTTCTCCCAAACATCCTTTGCCCTGCCTATGGCCACTCCACCTGCACTTCCTTCAACTAATTTCAATCCAACAAACATTTAGGGTTGGCAATTCTGTGCCATGCCCTATGCTTGGTCTGGGGAATCTGTAACTCCTTGGCAGTCTCCTCAGTAGACTGCCAACTCTGAGTTCATGGGTATTGTCCACTAGTTCACTCCTGTGTCCCCAGCACAGTGTCTGACATAAGCCAGGTGCCTCTTAAAACTGTGTTAAATAAATGAATGATGGATTGAAGGCTCCCAGTTTGACCTCTCTCTGTAACCCCACCCCCAGTCTCTATCAAACGTTTACTCAGTTCATCCTTTCAGTGAGCCCCAAATATCTATCTGGGAGGCATTCCAGCTTCCAAAGATCAGAGCCACCAAAGAGGTCACCATCTCCATTTCTTTCTGCCCTGGGCCCTGCCTACCCCAAGGGAGGCCTTGATAGGTAGGGGTGCTGGGACAGGTGGACTCAGCTTTATACTCAGGGAAGGAGTTGAGGTCTGAATTGGTCTGGTTCCCTGCTCCACTGAACCCATGAGCCCAGCCCTCCCAGGGCCCCTCTCACTAGGTGTCAGGGAATTGGTGGTGAGGCCATTCATAGCCACGCTTGAAGTGGCGAACACAGTAGGCTGTGAAGTTGGGCGTGAAGGCAGTGCAGGCCCCTGGCCTTGCTAACTGCAGGTAGTTCCAGGTCAGCACCTCCGGCAGCCCACCCTGTGGGGAGAGGGGAAACCCGGGTTCAAAGAGCACATTGCTTCCTCCCTGCCCAGTGTCCTTGGCTGTCTCACCCTTGGTGCCCCGGGTCATCTAGTAGGTTTTTTTTGCAAGGCTGCTCACGTGAGACCATGAGGTAGATGCTGAGACGGGAGGCAGGGGATAATAAGGCAAGGGCTGGCACCCAGAGCCTCTGAGTTAGGCCCAGGCTTGGGTTGCCGCTGTCCAGGGTCCTGACACATCGGCACACGGGTGGAGGGGCCCAAACACTCTCCTGAGAATCACGGGGGTGTGTGGAAACTACTCAGACGCTTGAATCCGACTCAAGGCCTGTTGGCTATCTGGAAGGTAAGCTAGAAACAGGGTTTTTAGCCAGCTCCTAAGATGTGGGAGCTGCTGCTCTGGGATGTGGTGGATTCTTTGATGGTTGGTTGAGGATCGCTGACAGACCTCTGCTGGAGACGGTCTTCTGTAATTCTTGAAAAAACTGAGGCATAGTTGACATGAAACATTATATTTTTTTCAGGTGTACACCACAGGGATTCAACAATTGTGTACACTGCAAACTGACCGCACAATGGGTGTACTTGGTATCTGTTACTATGCATAGTTACAATTTTTTTTTCTTGTGATGAGAGATTTTTTAAGATCTACTCTGTTAGCAACTTTCAAGTATGCAACTCACTATTAATCACCGTAGTGGCCATGCTGTCCATCCCATCCCAGACTCATTTGTTCTGTGACTGGGGGTTCGTACCTTTTGACCCCCTTCTCCCATTTGGCCAGTCCTCAGCCCTCCGCCTCTGGCAACTGCCTACCTGTTCTCTGTATCTCTGTATCTGTATTGGTTTGTAGATTTGTTTTGAGAAACCTATGCAAAGGTGTTGCTTTTGCAAAATGGATCTGACTGTAGCTTATATTTTATAAAGAATAAAGCTGATTTTGTGTACCTTTGATCGGCTATGACATTTCTAATGCTGGCAGATTTTATGCTCTAGAAAACTGCTTCCTGCTGTCCACTCCATGATCTGTTTCCGGTCCTTGGCCTGCAAGAGAGTCAAGGGTAGGGTGATCCCCACTGAGTTCCAGGTGCTAACGTAACCTTCACTATAAGCTTCTGGGGTTAGGACCATCACCCTCATCTCATAGAGGGCAAAACCAGATCAATCAAAGAGAGGCTGTGCAGCCCTCCCACGGACACACAGTTAGCGGTGGAGCTGAGCCTTGATGACCCTCTCACTGACCCTCAGGTCTATGTTTCCGTGACACGCGCAGGTTACACACAGGTAGAAGGGGTGCCAAGTGACTTCTTCAGGGTGTCAGAAAGTCTGGATTCCTGTTCTGCTTTTGCCACTTATGAGTTGTGTGACTGTACCTTTATTTATTTTAAAGATTTTATTTATTTATTTTTAGAGAGAGGGGAAAAGAGGGAGAAAGAGAGGGAGAGAAACATCAGTGTGTGGTTGTCTCCCATGTGCCTCCTACTGGGGACCCAGCCCACAACCCAGCCATGTGCCCTGACTGGGAATCGAACCAGTGACCCTTTGGTTTGCAGCCGATGTTCAGTCCACTGAGCTACAGTCCACAGAGACTGTACCTTTAAAAACATTATTTACTTTTTTATAGTTATAAAAGTTCAAATGTATAGAAATGCAGAGTGAAAAGTTCTCTTCTTTCCAATTCCGGTCCTCAGAATTAACAACTGATAACTTTTTTTATCCTTCTGGACATTTTGGGCAAGTTATTTAACATCCTTCAACCTCAGTGTCCTTATTGGTAAAATGCAGATAATAGCACCACCCTTGCCGGCTTCACAAGGGCATTGCGAGGAGTAACTGAAAGGAAGTTAGGCGTGGAAAGTGCTGATGGACTCCTCTAGGCTTTCCAGATGTCATCGCACTCGAGTGGGTCAGTCATGTGTCCTTCCCTGGATTTTCAGGGATGCCAGTCTCCCCCCGTGTCCAGCCTAGAGGGCCCATGCCTTTGCTCCTTGACCCAGCTTTGTCCACCACTGACCTGTCTACCAGGTTCCCAAACATCAAGCCTCCAAACAGCATCCCTGCCATGAAAATGAGTGGGCTCAGCTGGGGCAAGTTCTGGTGTGCTCACAGGAGGTCCCACTGTCAGGAAGGAAGAGCTGGGGTCCAGAAGAGCTTGGCTGGTCCCCGGGAAGCCCCGCTCCCTCTCTCTCCGGTGGGGCTGAGGGTCTTGATTCGAGGCCTGTGTGTAAGGAGTGCCTCTCTCCCCCTACCAGGCAATCTTTCTCATCATGTTATTTCAAAACACGTGAGAGGTGCCTTTCGTGGTGCCTGCTTAGACACTTCCTCCTCCTCTGAGCACTGACCCCTCCATCTCCTTCAGGGTTCCTGAAGCCATCCCTCCCTGGCACACCTGAAGAAACCTGGCCCTGGAGCTGCCTTGAGCTAATCAGAATCTTTTGATTACTAATTTGGAAATGTGACTCAGAGAAGCAGGATTTGCCAGGACACCTGAAGTTGGAATGGGATGGCCAAGCTTTGGCGCCATGTGGAAGTGGGGCTGAGTAGACAGGAGAGAGAGTGAGAGGTGGAGACAGACAGCGAGTGAGAGACTGGAAGAAAGAGAGAGGAGGAGGAGGAGGAATGAAGTAATGGAGTCAGAGGGAAGGCGGGGGAGAGCCCAGTCAGCACCGGAGAAGTAGGGAGGGAGAGTCCAGCTTTCAGTCCCCTTCAGCTCCCTGATCCCAGACCCTCATGAGGCTGGGCCCACATTCTTCCCCCCACTTTTATTTGTTTTTTATTTTTTATTGTTCAAGTACAGTTGTCTCCATTTCCCCCTACCCCAGCCATCCGCACCTCCCACCCTCGATTCTACCCCATGTTGGCTTTGTCCATGTGTCCTTTATACATGTTCCTTGACAACCTTTCCCCCCATTATTCCCTCCTGCCTCCCCTCTGGTTACTGTCAGTTTGTTCTTAATTTCAATGTTTTTGGTTATATTTTGATGATTGTTTATTTTGTTGATTAAGTCCCACTTATAGGTGAGATCATATGGTATTTGTCTTTCACTGCCTGGCTTATTTCCCTTAGCCTAATGCTCTCCAGCTCCATCCATGCTGTAGCAAAGGGTGGGAGCTCCTTCTTTTTCTCTGCTGCATAGTATTCCATTGTGTAAATGTACCATAGTTTTTGATCCATTCATTTACTGACGGGCACTTAAATTGCTTCTAGCACTTGGCTATTGTAAATTGTGTTGCTATGAACACTGGGGTGTATAGGTTCTTTTGGATTGGCGTTTCAGGGTTCTTAGGATATAATCCCAGCAGTGGAATTGCTGGGTTAAAAGGCAGTTCCATTTTTAGTTTTACGAGGAAATTGCATACTGTTTCCCAGTCTGCAATCCCACCAATAGTGCACTAGGGTTCCCTTTTCTTCATGACCTCACCAGCACTTGTTTGTTGATTTGTTTATGATGTCCATTTTGACAGGTGTGAAGTGGTATCTCATTGTGGCTTTAATTTGCATCTCTCGGATGGCTAGTGATGCTGAGCATCTTTTCATATGACTCTGTGGGCCCACATTCTTGACCTTGAATTCTGTGAAATACTCTTCCATCCTTCCACTGACTTTCCATATACACATTTGAGAGAGTTGTGGCTATTTGCAGCTTTCAAATAAATAGCAATTGGATAGTACAACTGATAGTTTACATTTTATGGCTGTTTTAATTAACATAAGGAAAAAAACCCATCATTTGGAAAGTACTGTCTCTCTAGATGGATCAGAATAGCTCTACAGCCCATAGGAGAGCCACCCTGCTGATGGACGTGCCATTAAGATTGAGTCAAAATGATCAATAGATATGGCATTTCCTTTACAATTAGGAGCAATTTTTTATACTTTCAAGTGGATTTTTAAACTGTCATTTCTTTTGTTCATCAAAAAAAAAAAAAAAAAGATAAAGGGGCTCGAATGACCAAGGCAGCTAGGGACCACTCCCTGATGTGTGTTCAGGGTTACCCAAGTGAATTCATTCTCCAGGTGTAGTTACTTGATAGTCTTGATTTGGCTGGGGAGAAACCCTTATTTCCAAATACACTTATTACTGTAGGACTTTTAATATTCTGTGGATGGCCCTGGCTGGCGTAGCTCAGTGGATTGAGCACGGGCTGCGAACCGGGCATCGCAGGTTCGATTCCCAGTCAGGGCGCATGCCTAGGTTGCAGGCCATGTCTCCCAGCAACCTCACATTGATCTCTCTCTCTCTCTCTCCCTCCCTCCCTCCCTCCCTTCCCTTTCTAAAAATAAATAAATAAAATCTTAAAAAAATATATTCTGTGGATGCACATACCACATGATGTAAAATTTGTGATGTCAGCGTTCAAACACTTTTCCCCAAAGAATGGTGGACTTCATTGTTGTTTTGTTCAAACAGCTGTTCTCCTGTAATTCTGTGTGTTGCCTAATATGGCTTTTATCTGGAACTGGTTCTGGGGCTGTGTCCGGCTGAGAATTCATGTTCACAGTACTTTGCTGGAAACACATGAGTAGAATGTGCTTGTGGAGATGGACGTGGGAAATGGTGAGTGAGTTAAGGAGTTTGTATACTGGAACGGAGAAACGAAAGGATAAGGGGCAAGAGGGTGTGGGAAAGAGGTAAGGAGGCAGGGGAGTGCAAAGGGAAGGCCTTCTGTGCAGTCTCGGGATGAGATCTGTACACAGTCCACCTTAAAAATGGAAAAGTGAGTACAGAGTACTCGGAGCCCCTCTGCCTGCGGTCTGCCGTGAGGTCTTGTCATCTGCAAGAGCAAAGGTTGCTTGGGGCTTACACCGCCATCTGTGTTCTCCCCATGTGCACTGAGAACCCCTGAGGATCAAATATTTCTGTGTGCTCCTGGGCCTCTTTTTTTTTTTTTTAAATCCTCACCTGGGGATATTCTTTCATTGCTCTTTAGAGAAAGAGGAAGGGAGAGAGAGAAACACAGATGCAAGAGAGAAACATCGATTTATTGTCTCCTGTATGCACTCACACTGGGGATTGAATCCACAGCCGAAGTATGTGCCCTGACCGGGAATCGAACACACGACAGAAAGGGACAACGCTCCAGCCCAGCCACGCTGGCCAGGGTGCTCCTGGGCCTCTTGTATAGAGAAGTACTTCATTGCAAACAGGAACCAAAGTCCAGGAATAGGCTTTGAGGCAGACTCAGAGAGTCGCCGCCTGACACGGCTCTGAACGGCTAATCTGATGAAGGCTTCGATAAATGACAGATGCTTTGAGACTGGCCTCAGGGGAAGGAAAAGGAGTATTGCACAGAGAGCAGAGAGGTGAAATGGCAGCTCTTAATCATCTGCAGAACAGGAAGGAAGAGGAGATTCAGGCTGGGCCATTCATAATAACCCCTGCCCTCCCTGTAGTCCTTGGACTGAGGGGTAGGCACGTGACCCAAGCCAGCCAATCAGTCTTCCCTAGAATTTTTCAAATTTGGAGCTGGGGGACAGAAACCTTTCTCTCTGATGAGGCAGCCACTTGGAGTGAGCCCAGAATGATCTGTGGCCACCTTGTGAAGGATCGTGTACATTGTGGACACGCCTAGCACGCAAAGAAAAGCAGAGATGAGACCCAGAAGGGTCCTGATGACATACATCCATGGTTCTGGTGCCCACAGTCCCTGGAGCCATTTCTGCCTCTGCCCGTCTTATGGTTTGGGTATAGGAGCCTTTATACACTCTTCTTATGCTCAAATTAGCTTGAGTTAAATTACAGTCACTTGCAAATAAGAGTCTTGACTAATATGGTACAGATGGAAGCTGCTAGTTGTTGCCCAGGATATTTTAGTTCAGAAGAAAATGAGGAGAAGTGCTCAGGCAGGGTTTTTATTATAACCCACAGCCAGCCTCTTTTTCTTATCATATTTATTAATGTTTTGCTTTGTACTCAGAGTACCGAAGCAACCCTATGGAGATTGGGTCATTTTCCTTCCAAGGGGCAAGCTGGGACTTTTCCTTCTCAGGTGACCTGGGCCATTGTGCCTGGGTGGAGTGTCTTCATTGTGATTAAGTGTCTTGCTTAAGTAGCCCCTGTTAACTTGTGAGCTCTCATTTGCTCACAACTCAGAAGGTCCAGCCTCACATTGGGTTATGCATGTAAGCTGCCTGTTACCCGAAAGAATTGTTCTCTGGTGCAACTCTAGGCTTGGACATTATTGGGTCAAGGAAGAGGTCGTCTGGCTGTGCTTGTAAAAGAAGCCCGTTGGTGTCCCAGGCCTCAGTGCCCCAGTGGGTGATGGTCCTATCCATGGTGTCTGTTAGGAGAAGATTGGATTCTTCTCGGCATCTCCATACATCTTGGGGAGTGGCCTACCTGTGCATCTGGCCTTGTCCGTCATGAAACTAACAATGATGAGATTATCATCAAGACTTTATTTAGAAGAAGATCCAAGGCATTTGGGTATCCAGATTCTTAGCTCTAGATGGCAAGAGAGCTGAGCTTTTAGATCAAACTGCCTGCTATTTGAGCAGAAGAGCAAGAGCTGGATTGATATTTCCTGAAATACTGTTGACGTTGGAAAGCAGAGTGTCAAGTTTTAAGAAGGGAAATGGGGAAGCAGATCTGGAAGGACTGGTAAGATCCAAAGTTCGGGTATGTGGATGCAGACGTCTCAGAACTTGGGCTGAGGACGGATAGTGATGAAGAAAGTCCCCCACACCAGGCATGGGAGGGACAGCATTTGATATGGGTATGTCTCCACAGCAGGAAGACTAACCACATTGAGTCACCTTCTGCTTCTGTCGTGGGTTTCTCTGGTGGGAGTATGGCTTCGCTTTGGTCATTTTCAGACAGAGGCCACATCAGGCAAGTTTGAGGACTGTGCCTGACCACAGTCCCTACTCAGGGCATCTTCTCAGTACAGCCCTGACTGGTGGGCACACGATCCCGCTATGGTGCCTCTTGGCAGGATGACTAGATGAGGCGTGGGCATCTGAGCCAGCTGTGGGAGGGGTGAGCCCATCAATGTGCTATGCTGAGCCCATCAGAGACTTCTCTGAGAGTTTGGTTTAAGACACCCAGAAAACATGTTGGTTGTTGGCAGACCCTAAGTCTGCAAGGTCAGGGCTGGGACAGGTGGTCCTCTGGCAAGGTGAGCACACAGATGAGATGGGCTGAGAGCAGACAGGAGCAGAGTAAGTGTGTCCAGATGCCTCTTGTGTTCTAGTTTCTGGTTCCAGTTTCCATGAGGCCTGGACACACTCCATTTCCTGTCCTTGGATTTCCTAAAAGCTCTGCAGTCGTGCAGTAATCCACCCGCCTCTTCCCCACGAGCGGACTGGGGAGAGCTTCTCTTTCCGGCAACCAAAAGACCATTAACTAGAACAGCTGCCACGAACATGATTAATGTGACGGGTACAAAGTACGGAATTCAGCTGCGGTCCCAGGTGACTTTACAAATGCATGTGTGTGTTTTTGGGGGAAGGGGTGTTCAATTCCTACAGATGAAAGGACCCCATAATCCTCTTTCCTTCCCATTTTTTCCCCTTGGCTGCTCTCCATCTCCTGGCCCCAGCTGCTGAGAGCTCTTTCTACATGAAGTCAAGAGGCCGTTTTTGTCTCTAGGACTCTGAGCCCAAAATCCCCTGCTCAGGAATACCCCTGTGACTCCCAGCCACCTGCATATCTCCTTTTCCTCTCCCTCTGTACCCCTCCCCCCCACCCAGGTCCCTACCCCAGGGAAACCAAAGAAAAATGTTAAACTCCTGGAACAGTGTCTCATCTGGGGGGGTGAAAGGGCAGAGAGCACCTTTCTGAAAGGACTTCCACGTCTCTTCTACCAGGAAGCCCCCAAACTCCAGCCACTGTTCTCTTACATTTGGGGCAAAGCTCCTCACAGCTCCAGGCTCTTCCCACGTTGAGATAAACTCAGGTCAGGGTCACGTGGTCTGTTTGGGGACAGTAAGATGGGGATTTAGGGGTTGGAAGGGGGCGAGGCAGGGGCCCAGGCGTCCTCACCTCGGTCATGGTGGTGGAAGGGAAGGGGCTGTCGCTGTAGATCCAGCCACTGGTGCAGGGCTGTGTGGCAGCTGTGCCCTCAGCCTCTGTGCCACTGGGGAAGGGCCGTCCCCGTTGTGGGGAGGTGAAGTGGAGGCGGGACTCGGGCCACCCCTGCTTGTCCTGGGGCAGCCAGGCCTCCAGCTCCCCGTCCTCACTGAGGTTGGCGCTGGCCGGCAGGTGGCAGTGATGGGTGGGGATGGCGGCGGTGAAGTTCTGTAGGGTCAGCAGGAGTGGGGGGAGCAACAGCAAAGTCACCTGGATCTGCTGGAAGTGGCCGACGCCCCCCAGCTGCTGCAGGAGGTCATTGAAGGCCATGAGGCAGGACCGCTGGAGCTGAGGCCTCCCGCTCCCACGCGCAGTTCCTGTCTTTGGGTGCAGGGTGTTCAGGGTGGGGGGCTGCGGGGAGTGGGGGGAGCAAAGGACCCCCCTTTGTCTCTAACTCATCAGTCCCGGTCCGCTGTAGCCCTGGACCTCCAGATGGCCAGTAGCAGTTTTTACAACTTTTTTTCCTTTAAGGAATCAAGTTAAACTACAACTTGAGAGTAAGACATTCAATTATTAAGACTCGCTGCATCAATGGTTTCTTCAAGGGGATGTAAGGACAGGTCAGATCTAAGGAGGGTCACTGACGATGCCCCCCCACTCTGGCAGTGCGAGCCTCCTGGAGGCCGGAGCAGGTGGCCTCCTCCTTGGAGAAGAAGAGAAAAATGCTAAGGCCAGGAAGGAAGGCCAAGTCACTGTCATAAAAATAAAAAGGCAAGTTTCAAAAGTCACTGCTATAAGAATAAAAAGCCCAGCTACGAACTCAGAGAAACTGTTTACAAAACACACACATCTGGCCTAGGACTTGTTTCTAGAATACATTAGAAAAAAGCTTCCAATTCAATCATAAGAAATCAAACAATCAAATTTGAAAACGTGCAACATTTTTTAACACTTCACCAAGGAACAGATCTAGAAGGAAATGAGCACACGGAAAGCTGCTCAACGTCATTAGTTGTCAGGGAACTGCCAATGAAAACTACAGTTAGTCACACTGGGCATTTACTGCGATGGTTAGGGGTTAAGGAATCGGTTGCACCGGGTACAGGCAAAGATGGGCGGCAACGGGAACTCTCATATACTGCTGTTGGGAATGTAAAATGTTACAACCACTTTGGAATATTGTTTGATTATTTCTTAAAAAGTTAAACATACACCTTACATATGACTCAGCAATCCCAGTCTTTAGTGGTTCAGCTGGTTGAATGTTGTCCCATAAGGGGAAAGGTCGCTGGTTTGATTCCTGGTCAGAGAACGTGCCTGGGTTGTAGGCCTGATCCCTGGCTGGGGGCGTGCGAGAGGCGACTGATCAATGTTTCTCTTTCATCGATGTTTCTCTCCCTCTCTTTCTCCCTCTCTTTCTCGCTCTCTAAAAATAAATAAATAAAATCTTAAAAAAAGAAAGAAACAGAAGCAGCCTATATCTGCACAAAGAAGGGGCATGAGGAAACTTGCAGTGGTAATGAATAAATTCCTTGTCTTGGTTGTGGGGGATGGTTTCATGGGTATGCATCTGTCAAAACTCATCAAAATGTACGCCATAAATATGGACAAAATTATCTATTGTATTGCAGTGGAGCTGTGAAATAAATTAGTTAATATGTCTTTGGCTGCAGACCACAGAAAAACCAACTCACACTGACTTAAGGAAGGAGGAGGATTTAAATTTGAATTCCCCAAATTACCAATTAGTGGCAGGTGGCTGTGGCCCCGTTAAATCAGGAGCTCAATGACGTCGTCCAACCGCAGGTTAGTGCCATCTTTCCACTGTGTTCCTCTCAGTTGTTGCCTTAGTTCTTGCTCTGTTGGGTCACAAGGTGGCTGCCACGGTTCCAGATGTCTCATCAGACTCAACATCGTCTACCACCTAAATCTACACCCTGACTAATGCAGGGTCCAGGCGTCTGCCCTCCTCGCTCACTGTGGCTGCACCCTGAGCACCTGTGAGCTCCTGATTGTCGCTTCATGTCCTTCCAGCTCTCTGCATCTGCTGTTGTGAGCCCTCGGCGAGGCCAGGAGAGGAGGACCCTGTCCAGAATTCACGCGGGACAGGAAAAAGACAGGACATCTCAATGTGGAAAGACTCTACAGGGAAAATGGAGGATTGTCTAGGATCAAGGAAAGATGGAAAATGAACAGCCTCAGAATGCGAAAAAGCCAGAAGTAGCTTGTACTCTGGAAGACAAGCAAACGTTAGAGAATGAGGGAAGGAGAGGAGACAAGGGAGGGACCGAAGATGAGGAGAAACTGGAGGAGAGGGGAAAACCAGAGGAGGAGGGAAAGTCGAGAGAAGGGGGGAGGCAGCCGGGGAAGCGAGGGCTGCAGGGAGGCACCTGGTGGGGGATGGCGCGCTAGGAAAAGCCAAGAGAAGCACCGCCACGGGGCTGGCTCGGTACCCTGAGAACGGAGAGGACACACCCAATGTGCATCTGGGTGACGAGGGGACAGTAAGAGAGTTTGACAAGATTGCTAGGGTGGAGGACAAGGTGAAGAAAACAAGACAGAAATCAGCGGGGGTTGTTTATGTGGGTGCAAAAATGCTTACAGGACCCCCTCTGCCTGAGGGGCCCAAGGGGTCTCAGGGGTGGCAGGAGGGCCTGTACAGGGGCTTTGAAGACATTCCCTTCATGCAGTGCCCCCGGCAGGTGTTTGCCAGGCTCAGGCTTCAATCTTACACTAGTGCTTTGCTTTATTTATTTATTGTTTTAAAAAAGATTTTATGTATTTATTTTTAGAGAGAGGGGAAGAGAGGGAGAAAGAGAGGGAGAGAAACACCAGTGGATCAGTCACCTCTCGCACACCCCCAACGGAGGGCCCAGCCCGCCATCCAGGCCTGTGCCGTCACCGGGAATCAAACCTGGCACTGCCAACCTTTAGGTCTGTGGGGCGACGCCCAAGGAAAACAAAAAGAAAAACAAGCGAAATGACCTTGACCAGTTCGGGCCCTGATAGGCCGCCTGGCTTCTTCTCCGGATGTATCTCCCGGGGACTTGCCCTTTGGGTGCGGGCTTCCCTCGGGGGAGGGGTGTGGGAGAATCAGCAACAGACTTCCTTGGGGCTGGTCAGGGAAACTGAGTCCCAAGCTCCTCTAGCTCATCGCTCCAGCTTTCGGCAACAGCGTCGGCTCCCGTTCTAGGACTACCGCACGACGCGTGGTCGAAAGAGCGTCGTTTGCTGGTTCTCTTGGACGAGGAGGAGCAACAGGCAGTGGAGTCCACCCAGTGCTTTCCTTTTGCTCCCTGTACCTATGACGAAAACCTTTCACAGCTCTGAAAACATACGGAAGCAAGGTGGGGGTTCAGAGAGGAGTCTAGGAGGGCCAAACTTAAATGGCTACAAGGCCAGAGGGTAACATAAATGTGTGAGCAATAGGGAGTGGTGAGGACTATGGCGATCTAGACAGCACAATGCTATCCCTACCAAAAAATGGTGCACGAGAAAATAAGACCTCTCTGGGCCAGCTGGACGCCCCTGGAGGAGTCTGAGAATAAGGGTGTGCATCAGTCTCTGACTGCTGCTATAAGGAATGGCCACAAAGGTAGTGGCTGAAAACAGCGTGAATGAACTTCCTTATAGCGTGGAGTCCTGGGGCCATGTGGTTGAGGATGCTCCTGAGTGTGCCATCCTGGCTAGGACGCGCTCAGAGCTGTGTCGGGAGAGCCCGAGGGTGGTCACAAAGGCCCTCCCAACTCTGGCTGAGGACAGGACCTTGTGGTCAAAACTGGACACAGCATCTGAGGCCACTGGAGTGAGGTGTGACGGTATCAGAACTCAGGCTCAGAGGTGAGGGGCTGGGATGCGAGCCAGTGTCCCAGTGATGACTCCTTGGGGATACAGGTCAGAAGTGGTTTTTTTTTTTTTTCCGAGGAAAAGGGCCCTGGAAATGGGAGGCCAGGGTAGCTTCCGTGGAGGATTTGGCAGTGACATTGGGGCTGAGGTCACGGCCAGGGTCAGGGCTGGGGACGCAGAGCTCACGGCGGCAAGGCTGAAGACAGGGAGTGGGTCCCTGCCACCAAGCCAGGCTTCCTGGTCAAGGACACGACGATCAAGTCCCTGGAGATCTGTCTTCTCCCTGCCCGTCAAGGAATCTGAGATCGCTGACAGTTTCCTGGGGGTGTCCCTCAAGGATGAGGTTCTGAAGATTACACCCGTGCAAAAGACATGCTTGGGCCAGAGGACCCCGTTCAGAGGAAGAGTGGGGGCAGCAGTGGGGGTGAGGTCTGGGATGGTTTGCAAAGTCCTGGGGGCTGAGGGCAGGTACTGGACTGTGCTGCCTTGTGGGCTGGAAGCTGGCCGACGTGGAGTGGCTGTTGCCTTTGAGATGAGACAGGCAAAGAGAGGTGCTACACACAGAGAAACGTTTTAATGATGTGGTCTTGGTGGAATCTCTTCAGAGAGGAGAACCCCTGGGAGGGGCTCCCCTGAACCACAGCCCCCGACACTTGGGCTGCCATCCCCCCTTCTGCCTCCTCGTGCAGGTGGCCCAGGACCTGGAGGATCCCCGCTCCCTTTAGGGCTATTGAGGCCCATTCTTGGCGCTCAGGGTCCACTCTTCTCTCCTGCTGAGGGCTGGAGTGGGACCATCTGCTTCTGTTGCTCTTGCTGCTGTCGCTGTGGCTTCCCTCTCCTCCTGGGGGCGGCAGAGTGGTGCCCTAGGTATGCAGCCTGCAGGCTGGGGCAGGGGGCTGGGGGCGCCTGTGCCCAGCCACCAGCTCTCTGCCTCAAACACCTACCCCTCCCTGCAGCTGGGCATCCCAGGAAGGACTCTGGGGAGACTTAGGCAATTGGGGAAACAGGAACAAGGAGCCCTGGCCTGGAGAAGGAGGCCTGGGTTTGAGTCACAGCCTGGCCTGGATGCGTGACCTGGGCTAAGCCTCTGCCCTGCTGTGGGCGGGGCCCCACCTGTTCTCCACGTCTTGCACTGTGTCCGGCAGTGGACGGCCCAGGGTCTCCGGCAGGAAGGCAGTGGCAGCACTGGCAACCACGGGGACAGTGCCGAAGATGAAGAGAGGCAAGGGGCGGTAGAGCTCAGCCATCATGGTCACCAGCGGGCTCACGATGCTGCCCACTCGGGCCATGGTGCTGCCCATCCCCAGGCCTGTCTGTCTGTGGGGTCCACAGGGGGTGGGAGCCGGTTAGTGTTCTGTTCCCCATTGATTAGCAAACGGATTTGGCGTTTGTTTTAGAGATTAAAGGAAGAAGAAGAAGAAAAATGAACAGGTTGGGCAGGGCTCTGGCCAGAGAGTCAGGAGACTGATTTCGCCTCCGAAGGTAACCTGCCGTGAGGCCTGGGGCAAGCCCCTTTGCCTTCTGCGCCTAAGTTTCCTCAGCAGTCAGTTCAGGCATCTGGGTTAGGCCAATCGCCCTCAGATCACCTGCAGGGGTTCTGAGTTACGGTTGCTCCAGCCCCACAGGGACAGGCCTGTGGGAATAGAATCCCCCGGGAAAGGATCGGAATGAGCGAGTAACAGATCATTCTCTACAAAGGTGGAGGTTAACAATGACTCAGAAGACACACTGCTTGGGTTTAAATCCAAGCATTTTCACCTGCAAGCTGTATGGCCTTGGGCAAGTCACTCAACTTCTCTGTGGCTCAGTTTTTTCATTTGTAAAATGGGAATAATCCCAATATCTACCTAATAGGATTAAACAAGTGGACAGTTGTAAGCAGTTTAAGACCGCACCAGGCACACAGTAAGTGGCTTATGTGATTATTCTTTCCCTGGTGTCTCAGGAGGGCTCAGTTCAGCAACCCTGACCATGACCCTCAGGGTTCTCACGCTAAGTGGCTCAGGGAAGCCTGACATTTCTTTGACATCTCATGTTCATTTGCTTCAATTTTGCTTCCCATTCTTTTTTTTTAATTAAGATTTTATTTATTTTCAGAGAGAGGGGAAGGGAGGGAGAAAGAAGGGGAGAGAAACATCAATGTGTGGTTGCCTCTTGCACACTCCCCCACTGGGGACCTGGCCCACAACCCAGGCATGTGCCCTGACTGGGAGTCAAACCAGCAACCCTTTGGTTCCCAGGCCAAACTCAATCCACTGAGGTACACCAGCCAGGGCTGCATCCCATTCTTAATATAGGCACGTGTTTCTCATTTCTTAATGCAATGACCCTTCCTCCGCCAAATCGTGCTCATCCACACAGCGGGCGTGCCGTCTAGTCCCACCGTTAGTAAGTGACGGGGAGGCATGTTCACGTCTGTGGTCTCTGGGTTCAGATGCACCACTGGGTTTACAGGTGAAGTTTAGATTTGGTGTCAGATCAAGGGGGGGTTTCAGTTCATTGCCTCTAAGACGGGGGTGTCGAACTCATTTTCACTGGGGGCCGCATCAGCCTCGAGGTTGCCTTCCAAGGGCTGACTGTAATATTTCAGGACTGTATACATGTAATTACTCCTTAACTAGGGGCAAGGAGCTCGGCACTGCCGCCGGGTAGAAACAAGGTGCTGGGCTGGATAAAACAAGGTGGAGGCCAGGATTCGGCCCACGGGCCTGGTGTTTGCTGCCTGTGCTCTGAGATCAGTCTTGGCTCCCTGCTCTGTCTGAGTTGCGACACCTTCTGAGATCTTCTAAGGTCAGGTAAGGGCTTAGTCGGTAGTCACACCTGTGCTGGCCAGGCCACCAAGCGTGCACTGAGTGGCAGCTGTGTATCTTGTACTGATGAGTGCTGGGAAGGGGCTTTGGGCGGGAGCAAACTGGGCCGTGCTCTGGAGTATGGCCTGTGCGTGGGGATGTTTTACCACCAGGCTCCTCACGAGGTTCCCACTCACCGGATCGTTGTGGGGTACAGCTCCCCAGTGTACAGAAAGATGCATGTGAAGGAAGAAGCCAGGCAGCCTTTTCCCAGCACAGAGAGGGAGGTTCGGACAATGGATTGATCTGGAGAGAAAGGAGGGGAATCAGTGGGATCTTGCAAGTGGGGGAAATTGCCTCCCCTCCCTTGTGAGAAGCTGAGTCGTGTCTGGGGATAAGGCCAAAGGAGGACCTGAGTGTGGTGAGTGCTCACCCTGGGGCACCACCCCGTTGACCAGGATACAGATGCCGGCCAGGAGCAGGGAGGCCATCTGGGCGGGCCGGCGGCCCAGGGAGTTGATGACCAGGAAGCACACAAGCTTGGCAGGCAGGTCCACAGCTGCGAAGATGACCTGGACGAGATAGATGCTGACCCCGAAGCCTTGCAGGTCCATGACCAGCCCATAGTAGGCAAAGCTAGTGGCAAACCTGGTGGGGAGAGAGGAGGGGTATGGGGTTTGTTTGGAAGGCTTCAAAGGAGGGGTGATCATTCAAAAGAGGGGTGAGCTGCCCTGAGTACCCTGCTTAATAAGGAGCTGGAATACACCTCCTTGGCTAAGCTTTCTTCAGACATTAGTATCCAGTTTAAATTTTGGGGTGGTCCTGAAATACTCCCGATTTCATCACTTGGTTGCTATGTAGGATTTACATAGTTTCGGTCTTTCTCTTATTTATTGCCACTGGGCCGAGGCAGGACGGGTGGGCAGCCTGAGCCATATCTTTAGGGCCAAAGTGTTGGGAGCAGCAATAGCCTCTGGGAACCTGTCCGTGGTGCCGGGAGGGGCGCTGTGTTTCTGAAGACGTCAGAAGCCCACAGAATGATGCTCAGGTCATTGGATGAAACCCACACCCAGGAGCAAATCCAGAATTGGAAACAAAGGATTTACTGGTGGGATTGTTCCTTTTGGCCACGCTTCCCTGAATGGTCACGGATGGCCACGGTGGCGGGTTGGTGAAGGTAGCCGTGAGACGGGTAATCGGTTGCGTTGCCGGGGGAACGGCAGACGTTTGGCTGAAATCAGCCTTCACCAAAGTGTGCGTCTGGAGATAAGCTTCAGGCGTCTCCAGTGCTTCTGGCCGAGGCCGGGGAAGTCTCCGAATGCTTCCCAAGCCCGACTGGTCTCTGCTTCCTGATGTCCTCCTGTCGACTCAGGGGCCACGGATCCTGGTGAGATTTTTCTGTTGTTTACTGGAACGGAGTTGATGAAATGAGGAGGCGAGGGAGACGGCGGTGCCCAGCTGGGACTCTGGCGCCGAACTGAGGTCAGAGGTCAGCTGGTCCTTCAAGACTCTCCCCTGGTGCCGGACTTCTGCCCCCACTGCAGACCTGCTGACCTTTCCTCCCTCTCATCTGCCTCTTCCCGCCCGGGGCATACACTCTCTCCCCAAACAGCTGTCTGTCTGTGGGTCTGTCTGCCCGGGCCTACCACAGCATGGAGAGGCAGAGGCAGAGGTGGCGCAAGGTGGGACAGCGCAGCATCTCCGTGGCCGAGGCCTGGCCTTTGCCCTTGGCCAGCTCCTTCTGCAGACTGGACTGGAGGACCTGCCAGGATGGGCAGGGCTCAGGGCCTGGGCTCCTGCAGGAGCTCTTCTCAGCCTAGCCCCTTACTCAGGGAAGGGCCCCTGGGTCCCGAGACCAGGGTTTGGGGTGGAGCCCGAGGCAGTGTCATGGGAAGCACTGGGGCTCTCACCTCCATATTGAGCTTGGCCCCCTCATCCCACTTCCCGTTGATCCGGGCCACTCTCTGCAGGGCGCTCAGGGTGAGGTCCAGCCTCCCGGAGGTGGAGTGCCAGCGGGCTGATTCCACGAAGAACCTGGGAGCGGGGTGGGTGTGGATGTCGGCATGGCTTCAGTGCCCGTCCTCTGGCCCGGGGGCAGGGGGTGGGCTTTCTAGGGGCCTGCAGTGGGATCTCTCTGAAGTCTGGGAACCCAGTGACACTGTCAAATCGCTCTCTTTAGGACTACGAAGCAGCAGTGCCTAGCTTGGTGACGACTCACTGTGCAGCCCAGGAACTCAGCTCTCAGGGGCGGGGTACAGAGCGCAGGACAGGGGGGCTGGAGACCTGGGGGAAGCTGGGGATAGCCAGAGAGCTGGACACCTTGGGGTAAATCCCCCATTTCCCCATCTGTCAGACTGAGGCTTGGCCTGGGTTTGACCTTCCGGCTTTGACCTTCTCTAATTTTGTGGGGCGGGCGTTTGGCAAGATCTGGTGGGGTGTGTGTCTTATCCCTTGCAGGCCCCTGGGCTTTTGTGGCACCCCCGCCACCCAGTGCCCCACGCACCAGGAATAGACGAAGAAGGCGAAGAAAGGCACGGAGAGCAGCAGCTGCAGGTGGCGCCAGTGGGGCACCGCGTACGCCAGGCCGGCCAGGAGAAGCTGGCCCACGCTGAAGGTATAGCTGTTCAGGGCGCCCACGAAAGCCCGTGTGTGGATGGGCATCCACTCCACATCTGGAAAAGAGTGTCAGAATAGAGCCATGCGACGCCCCGGACTGCTGGGGGTGCGGAGGCCCCGGGGCAGGCAAAGGCCCTTCTCTGCACCCACACCTTGGTCTGTCCCAAGGCACCAAATGAGGGTGCGTGCCCGGCAGAGAAAGGGGAAGACTTCCAGTGGAGGGAGGGGTGGGGAGGCGGGTTTGGGGGCCCCAGGAGCCGTCCCCTCCGCCCCCCCTGCTGCGTGTCTGCTGCTCCCTGCACTACTCCTGGCTAGGGCCTCCTTTCCCTGCAGTGTCTCCGACCACTCAGTTCATCCTCAACAGCAGCCACTCTGGTTTTGCTCAGCCCGGCTGGGTTTCAGCCTCAGGGGCCAGAGCAGCTTGGGGAGGCAGCAGCTTCCCCCTGTCCTGGAGAGTGGAGGTGGGAGGGGGGCGCCTCCCTGCGGTGATCTGAAGAGGCCCAGCCCCATTCCAGTGGGCTCCTGGGGCAGCCTTCTCCAGGCGGCCGGCCTGGGCCTGTCGGGCCCCAGCCTAGTCCTCGTTAATTCCTATAGTTCAGAGAACCCCCAAAGCCCAGGTTCCCTGCTGCAGTAGCGGATGACCTTGAGTAAACCCTCTCCCTTCTCCCCAGCCTCAGGTTTCCCATCTGGGGACACAGAGACAGGGAAGCACACAGCTCATGCACAAGCCACGCTCAGTCTGCACGTGTTCTGTCGACACGATGCCGGCCTGCCCTGTGTTAAAAACATTAGAATGGATTGCCAACATTAAGAATTTGGGATAATTTACACTAATAAAAAAGAAGGGGGAAGATCTGTCAGCCCTGAGACCTGGCTGTGGCCCCTTGGGCACAGTCCTCCCCACCCCCTAATGCCTCTTGGACCTGGTCTGCTTCAATCATTTACAGGACCTGCTTGTCTTGAACAATGGAGTTTGCAAACCCAAATCTAAATGAGGGGCCGGGATGGCATAAGCTCCCCACAAAGGTGGTTACGTTGGCTGAAAGGGCAATCCCAAAGGGCAGGCGGAGAGCAGGCGCAGCTTGGGAGGGGCAGGCTGGGAGGGGAGGCTGGAAAGCGGGCTCCGGGCTGTGTGGTGAGCGGAGCGTGGGTAGGGACCTGCCCTGCCTTCCCGGGGCCCCTCACTTAGGGTCATGCTGTTGAGGATGGCGCCGGACACGGACATGCCCGAGAGGAGCCGGAAGGCACAGTAGACGGGGAAGGTGGGAGCGAAGGCTGCACAGGTTGCCGACACAGCCGTCTGCAGGTGGCTCAAGATCAGCATCTTGCGGCGGCCCAGCCTGCGCGGGAGGGAGGACCTGTGTCAGGGGTCCTGAGGACCAAGGGGGCCGGGCAGGGCGGGGAGAGCAGTTTTGCTCTGGGTGAGGTCCTTGGTGGGGGGTCTTTGAGGACCTGTGACCTGTGACCTGTCATGAGGCCGGTGCTGGAGGGCCTCACAGCAGCCTCAGCTGGGCATGCCGACCTCCCACCCAGGGTCCTGGGCCCAGCCGAGGAACCCCCATTTGTAGCCCGGCCGCTTGGCCCTATCCAAGACTGACCTGTCTGCCAGGTACCCGAACACCATGGATCCGAGAAGCACCCCTACCATGTACAAGGACTGAGCCAGCTGGCGTAAGGCCCTGTGAGAGCACACGAGGTCCCACTGCAGGGAGAGGGGACAAGGTCCGGCAGCGATGAGCCTGAGCTTCAGGGTGGCACCCCCACCCCCACTGCCCTGCTGGCACGTCCCAGTCTGTCACCCTCTCCCCCTGACACTTCTCTTCGAGGTCTGTCTCCCCGGTCCCGGGCGCTGACTGTGCTGGACTCCCACATCCACCTTTTCTACAAAGGCCTCCCCATCCTGAACTTTCTCTGTTCACCCATGGTGGCCGCTGGGGCATTTGAGATGGTCTGTGTGTGTGTTTCTGTCTGTCTGTCTGTCTGTCTCAGAGGGAAAGTGCAGTCTGGATGGTGCACAGAGGGCCCAGGTGTCCTCACCTCGGTCACGATGGTGGAAGGGAAGGTGCTGGTGCTGTAGATCCAGCCGTCGGTGCAGGGCTCTGTGGCAGCGGTGCCCTCGGCCTCCGTGCCATTGGGGAAGGGCCGTCCCCGTTGTGGGGAGGTGAAGCGGAGGCAGGACTCGGGCTGCCCCCGCTTGTCCTGGGGCAACCAGGCCTCCAGCTCCCCGTCCTTGCTGAGGTTGGCGCCGGCAGGCGGGCGGCAGTGGTGGGTGGGGATGGCGGCGGTGAAGTTCTGTAGGGTGTTGTGGGAAGACAGCAGGAGCATGGGGAGGATCACCAGAGTGACTTGGATCTGCTGGAAGCGGCCGACGCCCCCCAACTGCTGCAGGAGGTCATTGAAAGCCATGGGGAACAGGCCCAGCAGTGTGGCTGGGAGCTGAGGGCTTCCAGTCCCGGGACCTCTGCCTCTGCGTCTGCCTGCCAGCTGCCCCTGGCTGGAGGAGAGGGGCTGCTGTGGCTTCTGCAGCTCACTTGCTCCTAGAGCTGAATCTGAGCTGGCCCTGTAGGGGGACAGCAGCCCGCCGGCGCCCCTCCTTCCTTCTCTCTGCCTCTGTCCCTCCCTTTCCCTTGCAGCGTCTTCTCACTTGGTAGGGGCTCAGGGTCTGCTGTAGCCCCAACCCCTACAGGGCAGCATTTAATTCTTGGCAAGGAAGGATGTAGTTAAAGTGTGACTTAATTTCAGAAGGATTAACCCAAATATTCTGGTGTCAGTGGAATATTAGACCTCAGGGGTATAAAGGACAGGAGAGGGTGGATTGAGGTGGGGGTGGTGGGAAGAAATGGACTTGGGGGGCCCCTCTGGGTATCTGGGGGCAGGACCTTTCGGCCTTCCTTTTAGTGAGAAGGGGGTTCTGAGAAGTGTGGTGCCCTCTTGAGGGGCTTCTGTTGTTGTCAGTGGATGGGACCCAAACACTCTGTCTCTGGGGAGGGCTGCCAGAATATAAGATACCCCGCTAATTTGAATATTAGATCAACAAATGTATATATATATTTTACTGTAATCGTGTCCCTAAAATCACATGGGACATACTCACACTAAAAAATTATTCATGGATCTGAAATTCAAATGTAACTGGGTATCCTGTCTTCTCACTTGCTGAAGTTGGCAACCCTGGTCTTCCGTCTCCTGGGGTCGGCTCACTTCTCACAGGACCAGAGCTTCGTTCAATCGAAGAAACAGCAGGGCTCAGAGGCTGCTTTTGAGACAACGGGGCCTGAGACGGACATCACGCAAGATTCGGGGTGCTGACCTGTGGCTCTCGGGCCTTGTGCAGTTCAGGGCGACTGTGAGTGTGGCCCGACACAGATCGTAAAATTACTTAAAACACAATGAGATTGTTTTGTGATTACGTGTTGCAATGTGGCCCAGAGACGCCAAAAGGTTGGACACCCCTGACTGGCGATCAATTCTTCCAGTGCCTCAGTTTAACCTTCTGGCTTCTCCTGATTCAAATTCCTGCCCCCCCCCTTTTTTTTGCGATGAGCCTAAACTTAGTTTATTTTTAGCCACACTTCTAAGACAGGCACTTGATCTCCTCTGGTGCTTGGCTCCTGAGTTCTGACCCCTCCCCACCAGGGCAGTGCCCAGCTGTGATTGGGTGGGATCTGGTTGGTTGGATGGGGTAGGTATGCCAAGAGAGTGGGTTACCGCTTCCTGCTTCTCATTTGCATGGGGTACACTGTAAAACATGGACGCTGGAATCAGCCTACTTGGATCCTCATCCTCTTTGTCCCTTCACTGGCTGTGTGGCCGGGGGAAGTCATCGAACCCCTCTGTGTCTCTGTGTTCTTGTTCGCACGGTGGAGGGAAGAGTCGTGCCGGCCCCTTGTGCTGTTGGAGGGTTCAACGAGTCAATATACAGGTAAAGATCTTGAAGTAGCCCCTGCCTCAGAGCTCAGTGATTGTGAGCTGTACCTATTGTTTCTTTCTGGTAGAAAGGTAAGACTATCGCATTGATTTTAGAGGGAAAATATGCCTGAGCACATCTTATCCAAAGAACAGAGATTCTCCACGGAGGGTGGTTTTGCCCCCCAGGGGACACTGGTCATGTCTGGAAATGTTTTTGGTTGTCACCATTGTGGGTGGTGGTGCTACTGGCATTTGTGGGTAGAGTTCCGAGATGTTGCTGGACACCCTGCAAGGCACGGGACACCCCTGCACAACCAGGAATTGTCTGGACCCCAAATGCCAATATGCTAAGGCTGAGGTCCCCCAACCTAAAAGATGATCGATGCCAACCCTGCCGGGTGAAGGTCACTCCAGTCGTACAGATGGCTCCTACTCAGACATTTCTAAGATCACCCACGCCCTTATTTGAGCGGGAGACAGCTTACAAAGCGAGGAAGAGAACTCCTTCTCTCTGTTTTGCCCGAATACAGCAGAATAGCCTGGGCCCCAAGGTGCTGGAGCTCTTTCCCCGGCCAGCCCACCCGGGGGGACCGCGTCGGGACCCCGATCTTCCTGTACGACTCTAGCGTCCTTCCCCACCAGGCTGACTCCACTGTGGAGCTGGGGCTGCCCTTTGTCTTTTGTGGTGTGTTTCCACTGGGGGTCTCTGGTGGCCCCTCTCTGCAATCTGGTTCTCAGGTTCTCGGTTCTTCAGGTGCAAAATCTTCATCTTGTTGCCGAGATGAAGCAGTTTGATTTCCAACTTCTCTGGTAAGGATTCGAGACGCCCTGTTATTGTGTGCAGTTGACAGGAACTGCTCTTTTGTGTCTTAAGTTGGGAGGTGAGTTCATTGTCCCTCAAGGCCCTGGGATCCTCGAGGCCTCAGACGGGTTCAAACCTGTCTGACTTCAAAGCCAGGTTCTTAACCACAGCTCTGGAGGAGTGGGCTGCCCAGGTCTTAGGCATCATCCCGTCTCGTTTGTCCAGAAGGGCAGAGGGGAGGCACAGAGAGGGATGTGACTCAGCCCAGCCTCCCTCCTTCCACCCAGTGTGGGCTCTGGGCCGGGACCCTGTGGGTGTCCAGATGCCTGACAGCGTTCTCAGGCCAAGGTATATAAACAAGAGCCTCGTGCCCTGGGGATGTGAGGACAGCTGGACAAACAGACTCGGGGCTCTGGGGCCAGTCCCCTGCTAGAACTTGCTGTCTTCACGGGGGAGAGGATGGAGGGCTGAGGCCAGTGGGGGAGGTGGGGGGTCCTTTCAAGAACCCTCCCCCCTCTGAGCCTATGCCCAACCCCGCCTTGGAGAAGAGCTCCCTGCCAGTGCCTGATCAGCTTCCGGTCAGGCTGAGTCTGGAAAAAGCTCAACTAGGACTCCAGGGACTGCATTGCGGTTGGCTCCTGGGATCATTCGGTTAGCAAGGGGAGTCCCCACTGGCCTCCCAGCTCATGGAGGGTTTCTAGATAGAAATGGTCACATGGAAAATGATTTGCAGAGTCAGGGACTGTCCTCTAAGGACAAAGGGGTCAAATCTGGGGACTTGAGATTGGCCAAGAGCCACAGACCCGCATGCCATCAGAGATGGATGCCATTACAGGGCTGAGAACGTCTCATTGTGCAGATCGGGAGGTTGGGGCTCAGAGTAGGCAAGGGTTGGTTTGTGATTGCACAGCAAGCAGTCTGCTTGATGCTGTTGCTCTTTCCATCACACTAGCAGCTCTTATATGACCTGGATGTTCTGAGACAACTGGATTTTGCCTAACTTATTCTGTTAAATAAATGGGACTTCAGGAGTGTGATGACATGTACTTTTGATTTTTCATTATCTTGTGACACCTTTCAAATAAATGATTTACAGATCAAAGAAAACACTCTTGCTCAGCTCACATGCCCTAAGCATGAGTTTGGAAAGGCTCGACCGGGAGAGAGAGAAGTTTGGCAGCAGACGGGGCGGGCCTGACAGACCTGCGGTAACTTCCGGAACAAGGTGCCAAACTGAGCTTCGTGCCCATGGCCGGGCTCTCCTGGCCGATGGGTGGTGCAGAAGCTAACAGTTCACACGCAGACTGCCATTGAAAGGCTGGACGCGAGGCCGGTAACCAATGAGGTGGCTCGGTATGAGGACTCTGCCCAAGAAAGGTGCCAAGTGGCAAATCACTAAGCCATTTGGAGGCCCAACTCAGGAGCAGAGAGAAGGGAGTAGGGGAGGCGGGAAGAAGCTGAGCTGGAGAAGGGGAGCTGGAGAGGGGGCGGCACCCAGACCGGGCGGGGGCTTTGGGAACAGGAAGAAGAATGGGTCAATAGTCCTGGCGAGCATCCCAGTTCACCAGGAGTCCTGGTCACGTGGCTGGGAAGTGCTGTCCTGGGCATCATCCCTTCCCTCCTGTGTGTCTGCAGTAAATACCCTGAAACAGCCCCGGAGACCCTGGGAACCACCCTGAATTCTGACAGCTGAAAGGTGGTGGGAAAGTGAGGTGGCCGGTGTTCCCCACTGAGCCCCTTCTTCTCCCACCAGGTGGCACCCCAGTCAAGGCAAAGGGAGGCCTTGGTGACCCCTGTGTCCTCGGACCCAAAGTCAAGTGCAGTGGGGCTGGGCTGGGTGGAGTCAAGTGCGGGGCTGGCACGAAGGGCAGGGCTGAGAGAAGGCACCGAAGGAAGTGGAATGAGGCTGGATCTCAGGGTGCGAGGTGACGGGTGTTGAAGTGGGTGGGGCCCGACCTGACCTCTCAGGCCCCCTCACGGAGCACGTACTTCCCCCTGAAGGGGAGTCACGGAGAGGCCAAAGCAGGGCCCGCAGGCCTCTCAGGTTTGGTGAGCCCCCTTTCCGATGTTTTGTTTTGTTTTATTTCTCTTTTTCCCCTCTCTCAGATGCCTAATGACAGAGTTGAGGGCAATCAGCTCTGTGGAGGGTGCCAGAGCAGGCCCACAGGGCGGCCCCTACCTGCGGCGGAGCGCTTGAGGGGGGCTGGTCCGCAGTGAGAGCTCGAGCCCCTCCGACAGAACACACAGCAGGTCCGGAAGCCTCCGTGCGAATCACAGGCTGTGAAATCTCTCACGGGTAACTTTGATGCCGGCGCCACGTGGCAAGGGTGATACAGGGATGTCCTGGGCTACGTACAACATGCTGTCACTGCATCCGACACACTCTTATCAACATTAACTTCCCTTTTCTTAACTCTGACAAAGCAGCCACTGGGAGCTGTTAACTTGCAGAGGTGGCCACGCTGCGTGCCCGCCAGACAGCGCTGGGACGAGTGTCAGAGGACGGGCCCAGGGAAGGGCTCCACGGGGCGGCCGAGGAAGGGACCTGCTTTGGGAACCGTCTGGTCACGGGGATGGAGATCCCCGAGTTGAACTTGCGCAAGAAGGGGAATCGATGTGGAGAGTTCAGGGGCATCTACCGGAGCCCAGGGTCCGAAAGCGAGTGCCGGGCTGGTCAGCCCCGGGACCTGGAGCCCACGGAGAGCCGGTGCACACGGCCTCACCAGCTCTGTCTCCCCAGGCCTGTCGTCTCTCTTCTCCTCTCTGTGTCCCTTTCTTGTCCTTTCTCTGCTCGACCTGCCTCTGGACCAGCCCACTCTCATGACAACGTCCTTCCCAGGAAGGCGAGGGCCATGGGACGGACTGGGCTCTCCACGCTCAAACCCCAGCCCAGGACGGAACACGTGATCGGGAGACTTGGGTCTGCAGTGACCTCTGGCCCCGTCGGTCATGGGCAGAGGTGTGGGGTCATGTAACTGTTCAGGCAGCAAGTCCCGGGATGGGGATCCTTGGGGACACCCCGAAAGAGACTGAGAAGGAGCAGCCAGAGTGTGGGAGGGAGCCACAAGCGTGTGGTGTCTCAGCAACCAAGGGAGCAGGGCATGGCCAACAGAACCAAATCTGCTCAGAGTCCAGGTAAGACAAGGGATGAAAAGTGACCTGTGGATTCAGCACGGGGCAGTGCATGTGCTTGGTGAAAATAGTTCGGGGCAGGGCGGGAGCCACGTGCGCTGCAGAGACGGGTGAGGTTGGAAAGTAGAGGCAGACCGTTCCTCCGGAACGTCTGGCTGTGAATGAGGGAAAGGTCTGGGTGGTCTGGAAGGAGGTGAGGCATCTAAGGAGGTTTGCTTGCTTGCATGGTTTTTGTTCAGGTAGGAGAGGCTTGAGCTTAACTGGTCCTGGAAGGAACCAGGAGGGAGGGAGCGGGTGGAGGCCTCAGGGGGAAAGCAGTTGGCTGCTGAGGGGAGAGGCTGGTGCTGGGCCCCGGAGAGAGGACTGGACTTAGATGGGAACTCAGGAAACGTGGCAGTAGACGTGGACGACGGTCAGCTGTGGCTGACGTTTTCTCTGTAAATAGGAGGCAAAGCCGTCTGGTGCGCGTGGGGCTGGTGTGGCGAGCAGGGCAGGAAGATCGGGCTCGGAGGAGCCCCGTTTGTCTGTGGCCACTCTGGGTCTGTCCAGCTGTCTGCTCACAGGTGTCTGGGGCGTGGACTTGCAGTGGACCGCCCGTGTCCCCGTCTGGATGCGTATGTGGGAGTCCTAACCTCCAAGGCGGTGGCGACTGGAAATGGGCCTTCAGGAGATAATTAGGGTTGGATCAGGTCACGAGGACGGGGCCCTCGTGAGGGGGTGCATGTCCTCAGGGAAGAGGTACCCGACAAGTAGCTTCCTTTCTCCTCCCGTGAGTGCGGTGCAACGAGAAGGTGGCCGGCTGTGAACCAGGAGGAGAGCTCCGACCAGGAACTGAGTCTGCCAGCACCTTGACCTCAGACTTGTCAGCCTCCAGGACGGCGAGAAAGCAGTGTTTGTGGTTTAAGTGACCCTTTCTGTGACACACTGTGCCGGTAGCTCGAGCAGACTAATGTGGAAGGCCTGGTGTGTACATACCTCGGCGTGCTCACACACGCGGGCGTGTGTTCGTGTCAGCCCGGCTTGCATGTACCTGTGTGTCCTTACCTTCCTGCACGTGCAGGTGCAGTTGATGTGTGTGCAGCTTGCACGTCCATGCAATGGCCTGCCCCCATCTCCTTCCCCCTTCCTGAGCCACACAAGGTTTTCATTGTCGTTTATTGAAACCTCCCATTAAAAAAGGGGGTGCAGGGCAAGAAGGGGATGGACGGTTGAGCCGGGGGGCCAGGGGACTTCAGGGAAAGGGAGCTGGGACAGTGGGGAAAGTGGCAGGGCCTGGGCTGCAGGGAGGAAGAGGCGACGGGGTCTGGGAAGGCCGGTGGTTGAACCTTTGAGCTGGTCGGGGCTGGGCTAGGGGAGTGGTGGTGGTGGCGACAGTGTCACCAAGCTCTCAGAAGCCTTCGTTCTAAGAGCATGGACCTGCCCAGGGCCCTCCCGTCCCCCATGATGCCCGTGGAGCCCAGAGGCAGGCAGGGACCTGGCTGGGGTTCATCTCTGGAGGTTCTGTTGTCCTCAGCTGGGGCCCAGGTCTGGTGGGCAAGGCTGCAGAGGGCTCCTCTGGGAGTCTTTCTCTGCTTCTGGCTCCTGCTTTGGCCCCTTTGCCCGTGGGGACCTAGGGAAAGAGAGCTGAGGGACAGCCCTGGGCCCAGACCTGCAGCTCCAAGGAGCAGCAGCACCGAGGAGGCTGGAGTGGGGAACTGACCATTTCTCCATGTCTTCGAGGGTCTCTGGCAAGGGTTGGTTGAGGGTCTCAGGCAGGAAGAGGGAAGCACTGCCTCCCAGGAGGGTGATGGTCCCAAAAATGACATTGGGGACGACGGGATGCCACTCCGATGTAATTCGCACCAGTGGGGCCGTCATGCTGCCGATGCGTGTCAGCAGGTTACTTATGCCCACGCCCGTTTGCCTGCGAGGGTTCAGAGCAGGGATTGGCCGCCTGCATGTGGGGCTCCTGAGGGATGGCGCTGGGCCCCAGGCAGGGTGTATGTAGGAGGATGCTGCAGTCCCACCTGAGCCTGTGTCCTGCGGCAGGGCCAGCCTCAGGCCCAGCACCTACCGGATGACCGTGGGGTACAGTTCACTCGTGTAGAGGAAGAGGCAGCTGAAGGAGCTGGACAGGCATCCTTTCCCAAACACAGCCAGCACTGTCCTCAGGGTCTGCAAGTCTGTGGGGGGAAGAATGTCTGGTGAGCACTGGGGCTTAGGAGCACCTGCATGCAGACCTTGTCTCCCTTTTTGCTTTGGCTGCTGGGAAGCTCAGACCCAAACTTAAAGCCAAGTAATAGCCACTCTGCTACTCCTAGGGTTTAACAGGTTTGTGTCCTGCTGTATTTGTGGTTTTCCCAGGCTCTGATCCCCTGTTGTCATTAATTTTTTTGTTGTGTGTGATCTTGTCCTAAAATATCTCCAGTTCCTTTGGAGGGACAGAGGGGCATCAACACAGAAACATCTGTAGAAAGTAAAGCTGGCTTCTTCTCGGATATGGCGGAGGGGGTTCTGTGAGCACTGGGCTCTGTTGGATCTCCACCCCAGCCCGTTTTCTCCAGTGGTGTCCCCCAGGCCAGGCACACCCCTCAAGAAATTCTGCATACTGAGCAGACCGCACCATGCTTTCCAGAGTGAGAGCTGGAAAGGACCTCGGACATCGTCTAGCCTGACCGAGTTGTTTTCTAGATGAGAGACCTGAGCTCCAGAGAGCACAGGGTCTTCCTCAAGGTAACAGTTAATCAGAGACAGAATCAGCAGAACCGGAGTCCCTGGCACCCACTGCCCAGCTGGGTGGCCGCCCGTGATGCCCACGGACATGCTGGCCTGCATGGGTCAGCCTCATTCAGAGGGCGCAGGGGTCGTTCTGGCGGCTCACCCGAGGGCACGAAGATGAGAGCCAGGATGGTCACCCCTGCCAGGAGCAGGACGGCGACCTCGGTGGTGTGCCGGCCCAGGTAGCTCATGGAGAGGATGGCCAGGAACTTGGCTGGGATGTCGACCCCACCGAAGATGAGCTGGAGGATGAAGAGGTTGACCCCAAATTCTCCCACAGCCATAGCCAAACTGTAGTAGGCAAAACCGGTGGCAAACCTGAGGGTAGGGGACAGTGCAGTTAGCACCTGCTGCCCAGCTGGGGCCTGGCCCCCTACTGGTCACTGGGTCACCAGGATGACGACTAGTTTCATTTGTGTCCCAACTGCAACTGATCGGTTGGGCGGCTCCAGGGCTGTTCGAGGTCCCTGACCTGTGTCTGGACTAGGTGAGAAAGTGCTGGGATCAACTGGTTATGTCTAACAGGCCGGGTCTAGGGTGTGGTGGCAAAGATGCCACTAACTGACTCCAGAGAATACTGGGGCTGGAGGGGCGGTAAAGGCTCTCTCTGGGGTGCTGATATTTTGACACCCGGCGCAGGGAAGTGGAAGTGGAATTTGGAGCATGGACCGGGGGCCTGCCCTTCCCTCCCTGGAAGTCTGGGGTTGCGTGTGAAGGGTCCCTGAACAAATCCGGTCTTGCGTAGGGATGGCCAGGGTGGAGAAGGGCCTCAGAACCAGGTCACAGACAGGGCTTTGCAGGAGCGGTGCCATGGTGGGCGGAAGAGATGACAGAGGAGAAACACCGTTTTTGTCCTCGAGTCTGAAGCCCTGAGGACTGTGCTCAGTGGGGTCTCAGAGGACAGAGGCGGACCAGTGGGGGACAGTGTCAGGGGGCACAGCATGCAGAGACAGCTGTGGCAGGGACATGAGCTGGGGAGGGGCTTTGGAACACTCGCCCAGGGGGTCAGGGGTGTGATCCCTGAGGAAAGCAGACCCTGATGGCTGGCCCCCGGGCGTGGGGCAGGGACACAGAGGACTTCCTGGGGCTGGGGCTGGGGCTGGGGCTGGGCTGGGGCAGCCCAGGGGAGGGGGTCTCTTGGCACCTCTCGCAGGGCCCCAGGCTTTGCTCACCTGCTGGAGGCCATGTTCATCACCTCTGCCTGGGCAGAGGCACTAGGGCGTGGGCAGGGAGGGGTGGTGGGTTACCAGGCCAGGGAGAGACAGAAGGTCACGCGGCGCAGGATGGGTGTCTGGAACAGGTCAGCTATGCTGTGCTTGGCCTTGGCCAAGGAGGCCTCCTTGTGCAGGTTGTGTTTCAGCTCCTTGGGGCAGAGGGAGGGGAAGGCTGCCGTTAGTCACTGCTGGCAGGCGGGAGGGAGAGAGGCTGGTGCAGGCCTGGTGCTTCGAGAGGAGCCTGCTTAGTGTCAGATGGGAGGCGGGCGTGTGAGCAGGAGAAACAGTGGCCGGAGGAGGGCACAGCGCAAGAGCAGAGCCGAGAGCCCAGTTCCCTGCCCCAGACTTCAGTGCCCCACGGCCCCTACCTCCAGGCTGATTTTTTCTGCCTCTTCCTTCTTGCCGTTGAAGGCAGCCACCCACTGGAGGGTCTTCAGGGCCTTCACAGACTTGCCAGACAGGACCATCCAGCGCACGGACTCTGGTACCCACCTGGGGCCAGGGTCAGACGGCAGCGGCTCACCCCCGCGCTGCAGCCCCTTTGAGAGGCTGGATGAAGAGGTCCAGCCGGGGCCAAGGGGTGGGAGGCCCAGAAACCTGAGCCGCCCCACCACAGATTTCACGGAATTTGAATTCGGCCAAGCCTTGCACCTGGGCTGCCTGCAGCCAGCACAACTTCCAGTGTTTTCCTCTTCCCCCTCCAGAAAAGCCTTTGCTCGGCCCCCTACCTGGGCTGCTTGTTATCACTGGGTGCCTTCTCAGCTAGGAACCTTGGGCCCGAGGCCATGGCAGGTGGGGCCTGGGGAGGGGTGGCGTGTTTGAGGCCGGACGGCTTGAGGTTGTGCACGCTCACCGCCCCCACCTCCCTGGGCTGTATTCCAGGTCTTGGGTGAAGGGGCAGCTTGGGAAGGGGGAGAAAGTTAGGGTTGTGGTCTAGGGAATGGGTTTGAGGATCCTTGGATTCTTCCTACAAAGGACCAACTCCACTGGGGAGGGGCTGGGGGGTGAGCACAGCATGGTGTGGTAGGATGGGCAAGGGGGTAGCCAAGCTCACTCTCCCTCCCTCCGGGGCTGCACTTGTGGGGTCGGCTCGCCCTGACCAGTCCCTGAGGGTCACTAGGTGTGGGGAGAAAGGAGCGATGTTTGGAAAAGTCTGGCCTGAGTTGAACTCAACTCCAGCTGTGGCTGCTGTAGGCAGCCAGGACCTGGCTCCAGCAGGGCCCTTGGGGGAGTGGACACTGGTCACTCAGACCACTGGGCTGATGGTGGTGGCCGCCAGGGCCCGTGGCTGTCCCCTTTCCTGGCTTTTCAGCATCTGTGTTGCCCAGTTTTGTCAGCTTGCGCACACCCAGACTATTAGTGACTTCCAGTCACCATGGCAGGGCCTGAGCTCTGTCCCCTCACTCCGGGGACAATGCCAACAGTGGCTTCCCAGGAGCGAGCCTCCCTGTGGGCTGGGCACATGTGAGTCTGGGTGACATGCATTCTAATCTTCATCTTGCTTAGAAAACCCTGAGGCTTGGAGTGGGCGAGGTTTGTCCCAAGTCCCTTACAAAGGGGCCTGGGCTCTCGACCGACTGCACCCAATTGATCCTGGTGTTATTTCAACACTTTGCTCCTTCTCTGCTCCCCTCCCCAGCTGGGGACATTTCCTGGCTCTGCCCTGAACCTGCTGATCCCCCCTCACACCCCAAGATTGCCCATCCCTTCTAGAAGATTCTATTTCTCACTTCCAAATGGAGGTCCCATCCCAGTTGTGTATCTTTTTGTGTCACCTTGGGGTATTGCTTCGCTTCTCAGAGCCTCGGTGTCCTCACCTGTGGAATGGGAGCAACGAGGCTCCCTTTGAGGAGGTGCCATGAGGGTGGGAGACGGTCTAGGTGGGCACCCAGGACAGGGTCTCGCACATGGCCAGTGCCCAGTAAAGGGGCTGCTGCGAGACTGTTTCTCTTCCTGACTTCGTTTCTTATTTCCTGTTCATTGGCTCCAGCTACCTTCTGGAGATTCACTTCTGGTCTCCCACGGGTCCTCAGGTTTGACTTGCTAATGATGAACTCTTGACCAGCTGGGGATCTCTGACCCAGGCGCCTTGACCCCGTCAGGTTCTCAGGCTTTGAGCTTTCTTCTCCTTTATACCTCAGATCCAGAAGTCCCCAGGTGGTATGGGTTTTCCTTCAAAATGCCTCTCACACTTGTCCCCTGATCCTCCTGCCCATACGGTTACCTCCCTTCCATCTCTTGTCCCCACCCGCTTGGGTCTGTCTCTCTGTGCTGCTATTTCCCACATGGAAGCTTGGCTGAGCTTCTCAGCACCACGGACACCTCCAGAGGGGGTCGCCGGCCCCCCATGTGGAGCTCAGGTCTCCCAGGCCTGGCCCCGTCCTGTCCGTCTCAGCCCAGCCCTTCTGCTGCTACAGACAGCCCTGGAGGGCGCCTCAGACACCTGCCCCCTCCTGCGCCTTGCCTTGTGTAGGTAATTCCTCTGCCCTGGGGTCCCCTTCCTGACTCTGGGACAGGGAAGTGCCAAGATGGACAGAGCTGGCCAGCCTGGTCAGGCCTGGGCTTTCTGCTGGGCTCTGCAGGGCCTGCGGAGGGATGTGGAGGGGGAGAGGCCACCTACCAGGACAGCAGGAAGAAGGCAAAGAAGGGAGCGGACACGGTCAGCTGCAGCCAGCGCCACTGGGGGATGGCGTAGGCCAGGCCGGGCAGGACGAACTGGCCTATGGTGTAGAAGTAGCCGATCCCCACAGATATGATGGCCCGCATCCGGGTGGACACCCACTCGACATCTGCGGGAGGAGCCCACGGACCAGGTCAGGGCCCTTCTGGGCCCTGGGCACCTCCCTGTGAAGGGGCATCAGCTCCTGGCCGACTCTGACCCTCAGGGCTCATTGACCCTGTTTGGCAGGTGCTGCGACGGGGGCTCAAGAGGACAGGACTCAAACCCAGGCCAGCCTGACTCCCAAGCCTACGCTCTCGATGGCCTCCCCAGTGGCCGGTGACTTCCCTTGTTTTGCCTCAATTTCCTTGTCTCTAAAATGGGGGTAATAACATCCCTTCCTTCTGTGTGCGGACTGAGCGAGAGCATACCCTCAGCAGAGGTGAGTGCTCAGGACCGACACAGAGCTGCTGCTCTTATGTGTGTCATTGTCATGTTCAGTGGGCGACACCTTGCTCTACCAAGGCCCTGGGGGCCCCAGGCCCAGACTCCACCCTCTGGGCTCCGGCTGGTGCTTCCCTGCCCACTCCCCCTGCGGCTCACTCAGGATCACGGAGGTCAGGGTAACACCTGCGATGCTGAAGCCACACAGGAATCGCAAGGCCATGTACACGGGCAAGGCGGGGCTGAAGGCGGCACCTGAGCCGCTGGCCGCCAGCAGCAGGTAGCTGCAGGACAGGATGGGCTTTCGGCCAAACCTGCAGCTCGAAGGAGAGAAGGGGCCAGGTTAGCCACTGGGAGCCAGCCGAGGCGGGTGACTCTGCAGGCCTAGAGTGCAGGGTGGGACCTCCCGCCTCCCAGAGCGCCAGGAGGGACATGAAACGTCCTCCCTGGATGGAGCTTTGCTTGTAATTGCATTTCTTTTTTAGGGGGGGACAAGTTTGTAATTAGAGGTTTTATAGTTAATGAGTCATCTCTTCCACCTCCAGCTTAGCTGCCTGAGCAGGGCTCAAAGGGTCAAGCCGCTTCCAAGCAGTCCGTCCGCCCCCCCTCCAGGGCCACACAGCCGCTGCGCTGTGTCGGGAAACCTGGACGCTTTCCCCACTGGGTCTGGGGAGACTGGAAGACTCAGGTCACAGGGGCTCTGGCTCAGAGAGGAGGCTGGGGCCCAGAGAGCCTTGGGGTCGCCCAAGGCTGCACAGCAACACCACCCCTCCCGCCTTCCTCAGCTCTTTGCCTCTTTGGGGCTCACGGGGGGTGCACAGAGGGGCAGGGTGGTCGCCATGGGCTGTGCCCACTCTCGGGAGGCCCCAGCGTCTCACCTGTCAGACAGGCTTCCCAGCAAGATCCCCCCTACCACTGTGCCTCCCATGAACACAGACTGGGCCATCTCCTTCATCTTGTTGGAGTCACACACCAAGTCCCACTGCATGAGAGAAGGGGGACACCGACACGGCTCAGTGCCGACCAGCCCCCCAGCCACGCTCAGCCTGCGCCCCCACGGGCACGCTCACGCTCCAGCGCCCCCACTTGACCTCCCTGCATCTGGCCCCCTGCCTCCCAGGCAGCACTTCCCCTTTCAGCCTGGCCCGGGCCCCCCAGGCTCCCCTGTGGCTCTTTGGGGCCCTGACCTGTGCTTCTGTGGTGATGACAGCCCTCTAGCATGTGTGGCCTGTCATATTACTTTCAAAGTCTGCTCAGCTGTCACATCCAGCTTTGTCCTCAGCCCTGCCGAGCTTGCCTGCATCCCCATGGCTCCCTACTTGTCACCTTGCACGTCCGAGGTCAGTCCCTTTTCTGTACCCTTGACCTCACCCTCAGTCCCCCACGGGGACATTCCTCCACAGATGCCACCTTGCCCTGTCCCACATGCTCACTCCTTTGCATTCCCTTCTGACCCCACCTCACCAGCATTTGCATGTGCCCCATCTCTCCGGCTCGCCCCCTTTGCCCTCCACGTTCGCTCAGTCCCCCATCCCTTTACGGCCACATTTCTTGTACGAGGCTCTACGCTTGCCATCACCCCATCCTCACCCCCCGCTGCTGCCTCAGTGCTGTCTCTGTTGCTCCGCAGAAACCGTGTTCCCCAAACCCGGTGTCTTTTCCACCAAATCAACGGGACCACCTGTGTCCTGACCAGACGGGGCCTGTGCAGCCCGTGATGCTGCTGACTCTTCCCTCTGCCTGCTGTTCCCTCTCTTCCTCCACGGGCTCCGAGTGGGTTTCCCCAGCCCTTCTCGAATCGTCCCCTCTTTCTACTCACTCCCCCCAGGAAATGCCATTGGCTTCTTTCTCTCCGGTGACTATTTCATGAAGAAGACTCCAAATCCGTATCTTCAGCCCAAACTTTCTTCTGGTCTTGAGACCAGGAGACCCAGCTGTCTATTGAAATCTCCCCCCGGGTGATGGGTGTCCCGTGGGCATCTCAGAGCCCACGTACATGCCACACCCCTGCCTGGTGGTCTCCAGATCTCAGTGACCGGTAAGCCCTCTTTTCGTTCCTTCCTCACCCACTTTACAGTCACTCAACTCTCCAGTTGCTAACTTTAACATTTCTTGAATCTGGACTTTTCTATTTCCGTGACTACTCTCTAAGCACACCGGGTCACACCGTCTTGCACTTGGGTTAGGGACGACAGCCGATATTTCCCGAGGGTTCACCACGCACAGGGCACTTTCCAGATCTCCACCCCTTCAGTCCTCACAACAACTTTATGATGTGGCGCTGTCACCCCCACTTTGCAGATGAGGAAACTGAGGCCCTGGGGGGATTCCCGCGACCCTCTCCTGACAGGTCTCCCGGCCTCCGGTCCCCCCCTCTCCTATCCGTTCTCTCCAGGACAATCTCCGCGACTTCCTAAAACTCCTCTCAAGCCTGCTTCCTGTCTTGCTTCTCCCGCTCCCTGGCTGCCTCTGGTCCCTTTGGGTCGAGGGAAAGCTCTGCTAACACAGATTTCTAAAGCCCTCACGCCCTGGCCCCTGCCTACCGGTCCCACCTAATCTCCTGCTAATCCCCTAAATCACCCTCTGTGCAGCTACCCTGAATTACTTGTGTAACGAAGTGGAGAATTTTATGCACCAGCAATGCCTCATAGGAATGTTTTGGAAGTAAAACAGGTAGGGGAAGAACCACACCTTCCTCTGCTGGAAGGAAGGGACAGTGAGGCCACGTGGATAAGATGCCAGGTCCTCCAGCTGTCTCAGAGCGGCCCAGCATGGCCAGCGAACCCGCTGGGCTCTTCTGGCTGGACAGGGAGCTAGCCTGCTCTGTGCGTGGGATGGCGGAGGGAGAAGGGTAAGGAGAAAGTGAGGGGGTGTAAGAAAAGGGCACCAGTGGGTGTCTTGAGAGACTTCTGGTGCTTTGTGGCATGCTTCCTCCTTTCCTGCTGGTGGGATGGTGACAGCTGGCAACTCTGGAAGCCCTGTGTTGAAGATGGCAGCGCTGCTGTCACTCTGGGTTCCTGAATGACCTCACGGAGCAGAGTCACCCATTAACCTGAAATGTCCCTCTGAGATCTATTGCATGAGAAAGAGAAACATTTCTATATCCCTTAAGGCACTGGATTGTTCTGTTATGGCAACCTAGCCTATCCTGACACATCCCACAGGATGGGAATTTGATTTTCCACCCCCAACCTTCAATTTAGTGCCTGAAGAAACCAACCTGCTTGGACCACGAGAAGGCCAATGTCAGACACACTTGGGTTAGTGTGAGGCTGTTGCCCAGCTCCACCGTCAGGGAGCAGATCTGCTGGGTCTTGGTTTCCGCCCCGGCCCTGGCCATGCTATAGCTTTAGGACACCTGTTGCAAGCCAGGTTCTTCCATAGAGTTGGAAACTCTTGGTTGGACTTTGAGTCGAGTTTAAAACACTCCACAACCCTTAGAAGTCCCTGCAGAACCTGCTCCCACCTTTGTCCTTCCCTCTCTGTTCCCACTTCTACCGCTGTCTCCCACGTGCCCTCTTCCTGGTGCGCTGGTTTCCCTGCCATTCGTACATATGTCAGCCGCCCAGAGTCTTGGCGTGTGGTGGTCTCTTGGCCACAAATGTTCTCTCCCCAGACAGCCACTCGGCGGGCTCCTTCACCTCCTGTAACCTTTGCTCAGATGTTGTCTTGTTAACGAGAACTCCCTTGCCCACCGTCTTTAACATTGCACCCCCGCCCCAGCAGCGGGTGCCCCTCTACCCTACTTTATTTTCTCTATAGCACCTGCACCATCAGACCTGTTGCATACTTTTCAATGTTTGAACTTTCTCTCCCAAGAATGTTATCCTGATGAAAGTGAGGCTTCGGGTCCGTTTTGTTCACTATGGGACTTCTATTGCCTAGAACAGCACCTAGCGGTCACTGAATACACATGTGTGCAATTGAATGTGTGAACATCCCCCAGAAAGAACAGAGGGGTTGGGAGCCTCAGAGGCTTAGATCTGTGCCGATGTCTACCTGACAGATCACGGGGTCCCCTCTCCACATGCTGCGAGGCGGGCGGCCTCGTGCCACCAGGCTGGGCCTGTGTCAGGAAGGAGACGGTCTAGGCTGTGTGTGTCGAAGTCCTCAGCACATGTCGGCGAGAAGGACTAGAAAAACCTCACCATCAGACTGGAGGGACTTTGTGTACCGGGAATGGTAAGATGAGGTTTTGAAGATCAGAAGGAGGAGTACTTTGTGGTTAAATAGTAAGAGTCTTGGCATTAATTGCATTCTAAGTAGCTTTTAAGAGATTTCATGGTTAACGAGGCTCATCAGCACTGGTGGTAACAGTGGCCATGGCTGCCTGCAGATCACCCCTGAGGCACGGGGCTCTGGCCTCGGATGAGCAACTGTGATGGGTAGGGCTGTGTCCCCCCGAAAGACAGGTTGAAGTCCTAACTCCCAGCACCTCGGAATGTGACCTTATTTGAAAATAGGGTTGTTGCTGATGTAATTAGTTATGGTGAGGTCATACTGGGGTAGCTATGGAGCCTTCACCTAGGCTGACTGGGGTTCTTGTAGGAGAAGAGACAGGCGCGCAGGGAGAAGACCCCGTGACACTGGAGGCAGAGGCTGGGGGGATGTCCCCGTGAACCCAGGAAGCAAGGATGCTTCCCTCGGGCCTGTGAGAGGGCTTGCCCGCACCTTGATGGTGGACGCCTGGCCTCCAGAACCGCGAGGCAGTAAATGTATTTCTGTTGTTAGAAGCCACCGGTTTGTGCTGCTCTCCAGCGGAAGCCCTGGGAAATGACTAACGCCTTGCGTTTCCTATATGTTTGAAGTACCTGCTGGCTTGGTAGGGGGGTGAGGGCAAGGGACTGGGAACAGGAGAATGTGGCAAGGAAGAAACCTGATGCAGAGAGAACTGGAGAGATTTTGAAAGGCATCCTTGGATTTTGAGGGGGAGGGAGGGAAAGATATTTACAGAAATTGTTGGCACGCGTTCTCTGCGGTTAGCTGTGCCAGACTCTTAAGAAGGCCCTGGTGACAGAACCTACAGCTGAAGGTTCAGTGATGCTTCCAGGAACTGACTGGGGTTTGTTTCCCTGACTCCACACACAGGCCGGGCTGCACGGGGCGTGTGCTTCTCGTGGGTTCATGGGGTTAAACTAGTGGTCGGAGGAAAGCTCGCTGTCACATTTCCCTTTGCTGTTGTACTGGTCATCATCTCCTCGGTCTAGCAACGCTGCCAGTCCTACACTCACGCCACAAGGCCAGGAAGAGCTTTCCCGGTGCTCAGCCCAAGCAGGTGGTCAGTGAGTGTCTGCGGAGCAGACCCATGGCTGAGATCACGCCCTTCCCCGTTTCTCCTCTTGCACTCAGCACCCTCTTCTTCCCTCCGAGAGGACACGTTCCATGGCCTTCTAGCTGCTGATTTACCCGTCTCCCTCTGGCACCCTGTGACCTCATGGCGGGCAGAGACGGCCCCTTGGCTCTTTGTCCCTAACAGCTAACAGAGTGCTTGGGACATAGTCAATGTTAATGTTTGTTCAATGAATAATTAATGAGTGAACAGGGCCGGGGTTAGTATTCATGTCTGACTGATGAGGCCCAGCGAGGAAAAAGTAACTTGCTGGCTGGAGGGAGCTTTCCGGGACTTCCATACAGCCCTTGGTGTGGCCTGGGCTGACCTCTTCCCCATCGCCTTTTGGGAACTCCATAGAGTTCTTGCTCCCAGTACCCCAGTCCAATATTCTTGGCCTTCTCTTTCCTCTCTTGGAGTGTTTCCTGAGCCCCTAGGAAGCTGGTTCTAGAAGGGAAGAAGAGGAAGCCCTCCCCTGCAATGCTTCCCAAGTGGGCTGATGCACTGGGAAGGTGGCAGGTGAGGAAGAGAGGGCCTGTGACACCCAGGAGTAGGGTTTGCCGACGATGCTCTAGTAACCTTCCCAAGTGGGTGTTATGATCGTCCCCACTTTCAGACAAAGAAATCGAGGCACAGAGAGTCAATAACCTGCCCAAGCACAGCTCAAGGCAGAGACTCAAACAGGTCTGTTGGGCCCCCAACGAATGGCCTTGACCATGGCTTCCCGATGCCGCACTTGTGCTTTGCTCTGAGCTCTGGGCTGCAGGAGGGCAGGCTCAGGATATGCGCACCGTCACCGTGAGCCACTACAGCACATGCAGCCCAGGAAGGGCCGGAACTGCGGTTGAGGAGGCAGCCGGGGCCAGAGCTGGGGGGCTGCTCTGCTATCGGGCCCAGAGGGTGAGGGACAGGTTTAGGCGCTGGAGCACAGCCAGATCAGAGGCCAGGAGGCCCCTCGGAGGGAAAGCGGAAGATAGGCATCAAAGATCAAGGTGAGTTCTGGCCGGGTAGCTCAGTTGCTTAGAGCATCATCCTGATAAAGCCCAGGTTGGGAGTGAGACCCCTGGTCAGGGCACATGCAGGAATCAACCAATGAACTCATCAATAAATGGAACAACAAATTGATATTTCTCTCTCTCCCTCTCCCTTTCCCCTCTCTTTTAAATCAACAAATAAGAATTAAAAAAATAAATAAAAAAAGATCAGGGTGAGCCATGCTTGATCAAGACCAAGATCAGCAGGATGGGTCCCTGCTGTGTGTGGGGGCTGCCTCTGCCCAGAGACCCCACGCATGGTCCGTACCTCCGGGATCAGGGACAAGGGAAACAACTTTCTCTAGCTTTGGGGCTTTTAATTCTTTTCATTTTTTAAATTTATTGATTTTTGAGAGCAAGAAGAAGGAAGAGAAAGAGAAAAACACTGACTTGTTGTTCCACTTATTTATGCATTCAGTGATTGGTTCTTGTATGTGCCCTGACAGAGGATCGAACCAGTAACCTTCGTGTATTAGGGTGATGCGCTAACCACCTGAGTGCCCTGGCCAGGGCTGCTTTGGGGCCTTTTGGAGCCAGGTCAGACTTTGGCAGGGGGTGTGGTGGCGGGACACACGCACCGTGCCCGCTCACACCACAGCACGGCCCTCCCCTCCCCCTGTCATCCTGTTCTATAGGTGAGGGGACAGGAGTGGAGAGAGGCAGTGGCCCACCAGGCCACCGGCTCCTGGGTGGGCGCCGGCGCACAGGCCTGTGCTGCTTGTAGGAGACAAGGGGGCTTTGGGAGAGGCAAAGCCTGGGAGAGCCGTGACAGCTGAATTCTCTTTTACTGGGGGGGTTCCCTTACTCTTTTGGTGTGGAACCCCCACGCCGGACCGCCACCCCCAGTTTTCAGGCCATATCCGTCAACAACAACAACAAGGACTACAGCGGCAGTGGCGGCAAACATGACCGTGAATCTCGGCTGACCGCTCTGCGTGCCAGGCTCCCCTTGCTGCTGCCTCTGCCCGATCTTTAAGGTGTAGGCTGGCTCTACTCTTGGGGTGTGACACCCTTAAAAATGGCAGAGTCAGGATGCGAACTCTGCAGCTCAACCTGGCTTACAACTTCACGCTGCCCCTCTGGGGGGCAAACCCTTTCCCCCACTAGCCAGGGTCACCAGGTCTGAGCGGTTGCTACATACTATTTTCCATACCGTCCTCCCCACTGGGTGGCAGATCCGGCACCCTGTCTGCTCCCTAGAGGCCCCCTCACTGGTGAGGCTCAGCCGCTGTTCCGCCTCTGCCACACAGGGGACCGGACCCCGCTCCATCCCAGCTCAAGCAGATGGAGCACAGCTTATGCCACAGGCTGGACCGCAAATGGAAAAGTCAGAGGGTTTTGTCGTCCTGTGCTTTCATGAGCACCTGGCTGGGTCCTGCCACTTTCTGGCTGCCTAGGGACCTCTCCCAGGAGCTCTCACAGCTGAGAGTCCTCTGGGAGCCAGGCTGGACCCAGACCTGAACTGAGCATGGTTTGGGAGGGACTGAGACCCATGAACCCCTGTGCTTCCTGGGATGCAGATTCATTCATCCCTGACTGCTGGAACTTGGCTGAGCTGGACGTGAACTGACCTCTGATTGTGCACAAGACCTGCAACCTCCGCTCTTGGCTGGGCTCTCTGGAGCCCAAGGTGCATCCTGGAGGGGAAACCACTTCCCAGCTTCTCTCCTGCTGGGCTCTGAGGGGGCATGACCTCCTTTATGTATTAATTGAGCACTTGCTATACAGCCAGCCCAGTGATGACAAAGACAGTGAGGAGGCACCCCCTCTGCCCTGTGGGAGCCCTGGTGAGCGGGGGAGGCTGGTCCAAGAACAATGGCCTCCTTTGGGCTGCAGGTGCACAGTCAGTCTCAAGGATTGGGGGGTGGGGTCTGGGTTAGGCAGCTGAAGTGCAGGGGAGGGGGTGGGGCGGCCTGCCTGGGTTTCACTCCCAGCCCCACAGTTTGTAAAATGTGGTGCCTTGGCACGGTGACCTGTCCCTCAGTTCCTCACCTATAAAACTAGGGGCATGCAGGTGCAAACCTCGGAGGGTTCTTGTGAGGACCTGATGGGTCAGATATGCAAAGCTCTTAGGATGAGCGGGGACAGGGCAAGCACGTGGGGGCAGCATGGCCATGGCTATGATTTAATTGTTATTTTTTTTAAGCAGTTCAACAGTTGCTTAAGTTTTTGTTCCTTTGGCCAGGTTCTTTCTGTTCCAGGTTTTTGGAGGACATGTGTGGTGGCTTTTTTCCCTCTCTGTCTTCCTAGGGACCTGATGTCCAGCTGTTCCCCCAAACGTTTGGAAGCTTACTATATTTGGCTGAGTATAAGACGCACTTTTTTGTCCAAAATTTTGAGGGAAAAATAAGGGTGTGCCTTATACATGGGTAGTACTAATTCCATATCTATTTAAATGTTTTTAATTCTTTTATTTATGCTTATACATCGGAAGTATAGCTCTAGAAAGCAACAACAGTAACCTGTGCAAAATAATACCCTGTAATATGATAATTGGTTTTGTTTCTAAATCTAAATAAATAAAAAATTGAGTTAAAAAATGAGAACGTAAGATTTTTTCCCCTGAAAGTTGGGGCCAAAAAATGTGGGTGCGCATTATACACAGCAAATTACGGTATTTACAGGTAGTGAGGCGTCTTCCTCTCCCTCCCTGCTCCTCACCCCCCAGTCTGTTCAGGTCCCGAGCGCCATAGAGTCTCACTCCCTAACCTCTCGGTGTCTATTCCAACTGCCCTTTCCGCCCGTCGCCTTTGTCCTGGAGCTGGCGGTGGCCTGCTCACCGGCCCCCTGTTGCTGGACTACAGCTGACCACCCTCGGGAGGTGACGTGAGAGCCCGGCTCTCCTGCTCCGCACCATTCCATGTCCCTGCCACCTTGGGACAGAGGCCACACCTTCTCCCTAAGCATCTGAGCCAGGCCCTCCGCCCCCACTGCCTGGCCCTCCAAGCTCCCTCCAAGCTCCCGCCTTCTCTGGCGGACCCTTGACTGCTTTGTTCTCTTCACAATTCTGTGGCCGTGCACTTGACCCCACACATGATTCCCTTTGCCCTCCTCAGCCTGGCGTCTAACTCACCCCCCTTCGCACTCAGCGGGCCCTCCTGGGTCCCCCTTCCGGACTGGTTAGATGTCCCTCCTCTGGGCCCCAGTGCACTCTGGGGTTACAAGCTCCTATCCCTTCCCTCCAGGAGTGCTTATTTCACAGGGCGCCCCCGCTGTGCCGGGCACTCTGTGGAGGGGGTTGGGGGGTGGGGGGGGACAGCAAGGCTGCTGGGAGTCCCTGCCCAGGAAGCTCGCACGTCCCACTGCTGGGGTGGGGGATGGGGGGTGGGGGATGCAGGTGGTGTCTGCATTCAGATCCCAAATCTGTCACGTACTCATGGTGCTACCTTGTACAAGCTTCTCGCCGTCTCGGAGCTTCAGTTTCCCCATCTGAAAAATGGGCTTATCATACTAACTGCCTAACAGTGTTGTCAGGAAGGTTGAAAGTGTTCATATTTATAAAACACTTAGAATGATGCCTGGTGCATAGTAAATGCTTTATCAAGAAATATTTATTAAGCAAATGGGAGCAACCATGGACTCCGAACACAGGGAGTCCCAGGCTCAGATCCTTCCCCTGCCTGGTCCTAACCGTGTGAATCCCGGGAGAGTCGTGGAAGCTGACTGAGCCTGAGTTTCCTGGTTCGTGAACTGGAGATACTAGTAGCATGTCTCTCGCTGAGATGCCATCTCCCGAGACTCCAGGAGCCCACCCACATAGCACGCCCAGCGCAGGACTGGCCCTGGGTAAAGGCTTGGAAACCCAGCTCTTCTAATGAGGCAAAAGCAAGATCTTGCCCTTGAGGCGCTCCGCCTAGGGGGAATGAAAACACTGGCCTCTGCTCACTGGGCAGATGCCTCCTCCTCCAGGAAGCCTCCCTGGCATCCTATGGCTCCTCCATCTTTGAATTGCCAGAGACCCTTGTCCTCCACCTGGTGCCTCTAATGAGCTTTAGCTTTAAATTCCAATTCCTGAAACCGACCGGCTGAAACCGACCGGCTGTGTGGCACCAGAACTTCCCTCCCCTTCTCTGAGTCTCAGCTTTTTTTGATCTGTAACAGGAGATACAATCACCCTCAGTAGGACATCACGGTGGGAATCACATTGGGAGACAATGTCTGCAAAGCACCAGAATGTGCCAGGCAGCGGGTAGAGCCTCAGTAAAGGCCATTCCTCACCATGGCCTCTGGCCTGCCCATGCGTTCGAGTGTGATTTAACCCTGCACCTCCCGGAGTCGGGTGCGGGAGCAAAGAGGAGTGACTAAGGAAGGCAGGAATGAGTGGGGCGAACCCAGCAGTGCCCGGGCGAGTGGAGGACACGTCTTCCGGGTCTGCTCAGGGGGGTTTCCACCCCCCACTCTGTCCCCTTTCTCCTCCATTCACCTCCCACCTTGGGACCTTTGCATGAACAAGATGGAATTTTCCTTCTTCCCTCCACCGCGGCCCCCCTGCCTGGCTAACTCCTGACGGAAGTTCTTATCTTGGGTCCAGAGTCACTTTAGTGACTCTTCCCTCAGTGCTGCCCCTGCCCCACCCAGTGCCCCCCCCCTCCCCTCCCAGCTCAGGGGCAGGCTGTAGTCTCAGGTCACAGCCCCAAGTCCTTCAAAGTAGCAACTTTGCATTTCTCTGTGGGGAGCTTTCTGGAGTTGACGTGACCCCCACTGGGCTGCGGACCCGCGGGAGCAAGGCTGGGGCACTTCTGTGTCCCCTGAGCTCAGCATTGTGCCCCGTGCACAGAATGGGCTGCTGGGAGAAATGCTTGTGCTCTGAGGGCAAAGAAACCGAAGCTCTTGGTTGGTACGCATCTGCACCCCACTCCATCCTCTCTGCCCGGCCAGCGCCCTGTCCCCGCGGCCTAGGGACACTGGGCCTGGCCAGCTCCCTGTCAGGGTGTGGGGGCTGCTCTAAAGGGCCGCCTCTGGGCATACCTCCGTCACAATGGAGTCCCTGGCGCTGACGTCGTAGGCCCAGCCGTCCCGGCATGGCTCGGTGGCCCCCTGGGTGTCGTTGGGCAGACTGGCGTTGGGCGGGTGGACAAAACGGAGGCACGACTCCGGCTTCCCATTCAGGCCCATGGGGAGCACCCAGGGCCCCGCGGAGGCGTTGGGGGGTGGGCGGCAGTGGTGGGCGGGGGTTATCGCTGTGAAGATCTGCAGCAGGTTGTGGTTGGCTAAGCCGAGGACCGGGAGGCCCAGCAGGACCATGATGAGGAACTGGAAGGGGCCCTGGCTGTTCACGCTGTCCACGATCTTGGAGAAGGTCATGGTGCTGAGCAACAGGAGCCAGAGCTGCGGGCAAGGCACCAGGACGGGGAGAGACATGTGTGCGGGTGTGTGATGTGTGGGCACGTCGATGGGTGTGGGCGCGCATGTGGGATGGCGTGCCAAGGTGTACGTGAACACGAGTGTGTGGGATGTTGTGCGTATATCGATGTGTAAGGGTGTGGGTCTCTGCTGTGTGTGTGCACAGACCTGAGCATGGCTGCGGGAATAGGGACCCAACTGCACGTGCAGATGAGGGGTCGCCAGTGTGTGTCCACAGTGAGTCTGCAGGGGTGAGTGTGTTTGGGCTGCAGCGTGAGGGCACAGTGGTGTGAGCTTGGGCGAGTGGTTGTGTGTGTGTGTATGGACTTGGGGGCATGAGTCTGTGTGCGCTCGGCCAGGCTGGTCACATGTGCTGCATGCATGATGCAGTGTGGGTCACACGGCTGGGACCTAAGGGCCCAGTCTCGGACATACAGGATGGATAGTGGGCGTGGGGGTGGAGGTCCCTGGTTGCCCCGAGCAGACATACACGGTTACCTCAGCTTGCCTGCTCGGAAGGGCCTCCCCAAGCTCAGAGCCTTCTGGCTTTTGACCGTCCCCTGGGGTGAGGCCCACTCTACTGGGGTAGCAGAAAGGGCCCAGGCAGGTCCCAGAGCATATAAGGGGCTTGGCCAGTCACAGAGAAAGGCAGGGCCCAGCCTTTGGAGGCCTAGTCCCTGGGGGCTGGGTGGGGCCTGGGGGCCTCCACCCCTCCTCACCTGGCGGCTGGGCCTGGCTGCCTCCGGTGGGGCTGGCGGTCGATGTGGCTGAAGCCTCACTCGGTCCGGGGTCCAGCAGCAGTTCTCCGGCAGCCCGGCTCCAGCGAGCTGTGTTTGTGCCTGCCCCAGGGGGGCTTATATAAGGCATAAGCTGTTCCCTGGGATAATGTTTGACTTTCTTTTGAGGATTAACGGCCCTCCCCGGCAGGGAGAGCGTGGTGGACCCATCAAGCTGAGCTTTCCTCAAAGGGCTGCCTCAGCAGAGGTGGGGCTGCCAGTATGGTTGGGCTTGCAGGGGCAGGCTCACCTAGGGAAGGAGGGGTCTGGGAGGGGGTCTGACTGAGTCCTGGGGCTCCCATTCCCACCTCATCTCTGAGGACGCGGGAGCTGACAACAGCCAGAGAGAGGTGTCCTGTCCTGAATGGTCAACCTTCTCCAGGGTCCTCTGCCCGGGGCCTCTGGAGAAGGGGCCTGGAGACTTGCCTCCCGGGAAACGGACGGGCTCGCCCAGGAAGAAATAGTCACTTGCACCTGTCCCCGAGGGTTCAGGGCTGTCATTCCCTGGGCACCCCTGTCTGAATTTCAGACCCCAGAGACTCAGCCGAAGCCCCTCCCAACCCACGATCCTCGGACCGGCTCCTCCCCAGATGGGCTGCATCCTGCTGGGGGCAAATCACAGCCTCCATTGTTTTGTTTTGTTGTTTCTCTGAATATTATTTTAATTATATAATACTGTGTTTCATGCATAAAATATAGGGAATACAAACAAGCCAACCAAAACAAAACATCCAGTCTCACGTAGAGCCAACTCCGGAGTGTTCCGACGGATGTTCTTCCAGCCCTTTCCACGTATGTGAGCCTCACAGTGGCCCTGTCACTATGCTAGCACCATAAATTTGGAAATGAGCACAGAGAGGTCGAGGAACTTGGCCCGGGTCCCCCAGCCAGGAAGTGGCATTGCAGATGTGGTGTGGCCCTGAGCCCCTTCTGTGCCTGGAAGCTGACATTCTCTAGAAAGGCTAGGGGCCCTGTGCTGTCTCCCTCAGCCCTCGACAGCCCTGCCACCCATCTGCTTCTTACCTCCAGAGAGTCCTGGGAGCAGCCCCACCCCACCTGCTCTGTGAGCCAAGGTGGGGCCCACCTAGGGACCCCATTTGTGGTAAGCGAGGGGCCTCCCATTCTCCTCCTTGGCCCCCTTCTCCACCAAGGCAGCATCCTGCTCCCCAAGCTCCAGCTATGCCCCTCCTCCCGCAAAGCCTCCTCCCAACTCTTCCTCCATCTGTACCCCAGGGCAGGATCGGCTGCCCCTCCTCGGGGCCCCCACCTGGGCCCAGCAGTGATTGATGTTCTCTGAGTGGCCCCAGGCCGAGCAAGATCCGGAGTCATCAAAGAAAGATTAAATTATGCTCTGAGGCAGCCAAGGGGTTGTTTTAGGAAGGTTTCCGACTGTGAGGCTGGCGGGAAGCTGAGCTGTTGCCCTGAGCACCCCCTGTTCTGGGCATTCACCCTCTGCAAGATTTTCAGGTCCATAATTGGGCCTGGGCTCCCCGTCTGTTCCTAGTGGAACATTGTCTGAAAGGTGCCCAGTGGCTTCCCACTAAGGCTGCAGGAGCAGAGACAGGTAAGGGGAATTCACACTGCCCAGGGAGGGGCAGTGCCTCTCTCCTCCTCGCCTAGTGGATATGTTTGGACTCATGGCATCTGAACTGAGGCTTCTATTAACTGGCCCCGGGGGTTGGGGCCAGGCACTTGCTGTATGACCTTGGGCAGATCACCTCCTCTGGGTCTCTTGTTCCTCTTCGCTCATTAAGTGGCTCGAAGAAAAGCCCACCAGAAATCTTTTATTTAAACAATATATTGGGTTCATAAGATCAATATATAAAAGATACTAGAGGAGGTGGATTGGCTAAAGTAGGGGAGGGGTGGAGAGAAAGTAGCTCCCCCCAACCCTAACCCCCTCACCCAGCTCATCCTTCTGGGTGGCATCTCCCTCCCTGGCCATCTTTGCCTACGGTACCTCCATTACACCAGAGGACCCACCCCAGCCTCCATGCTGTGGTCCTAAACTTAATATGAGGAAGTGAACTGTCTGTTTGCTTTTTTAAAGAAATGATGCATTTGGGAAATCTTATGTGCCCAATGCACATTTAATTTGGGACATGATAATCAATTTTCTTTCTCTCTCCCTCCTTTCCTTCAGCCCCTCTTCTTTTCACCTTTTGTCTGAACTCTTCCAGAGTTTCCTTTAAGCTGAACTGCATTGAGTCAGCTTCCCCCGTTCTCGGGCAGGTCCCAGCACAGATGAGTGTTTTTAGCTGAAGGGCCCCGGGAGTCATCCAGTTCAATATCCTCATCTTCCCTGTAGGGCGGCTGGAGTTCAGTGAGGGAGGGAGCACAGAGTCGACTCCCAGCTGCCTTTGTATTGGGTCGGCCAAGAAGTCCGTTTAATTTTTGTTTCCTGTAAAATAAAAGACACATTTTTCATTTTCACCATTAACTTTATTGACTTGGATATTTTCAGTATGTCGGCTCTCTCCCATGTGGTAGAATGTTGATTATTCCCAATTAATGTCTTGATTTGATTGCTATCGACTTCGACTGGTCTACCCGACCGTGGAGCATGGTCCAGAGAGAAATCTCCAGTGTGAAACCTCGCAAACCACTTCTGATGCATTTGATCAGTCACAGCACCTTCTGCATCCACCACACAAATCTTTTTTTTTTGCATTTCAGTTGCATTTTTACCCTTCTTGACATAATAAAGCATAAGATGCCGAAAATGTTGCGTATTTTCTTCCACCTTCAATATTAAAATGGCTACACAAAAAGTTCACCGATTTTGACAAGATTTTTTTTAATGCACACTGGTACGACGGCTGTCACAATACAGTCTAACAAAATTGTTTCAAATAAAGTTGAAGACAACTCCACTCTACTCAGAGCCATCTGACGGAACCAAGCGAACTTTGTGGCCAGCCCGCTGCCTGCGCTTGGTGGAGTCTTTCTAAGTCTGGATTCGCTGAGGGGCAGTGACAAGTGAAGCAGGGAAATCTTACTCGCTAGCAGCAGTGGGGGCTCTGGGTGTTCCGGCCAATTACAAGGACCACACTGACCTCCCTGTGGGCTGCCACCCTCCCGCCCACTCACCTGTTCGCCTGCTCATCTCTCTGTCCATCCATCCAGCCAGTCTCATCCCTTGTGTGCCTACGGGCCCATGCGCAGCGCTGTGCGCCACCCTCCTTGCCTTCTGTCTGCTTGTCAGGAAAGATGGCGGCCCAGAGACAATGAACGCACAAAGGAGACTCACCTGAATGCTTCGGGGAAGATCCACACAGTTCCAGCCAGCTCAGGAGAGGAGGGGATGACCAGGTGTGAGGAACCAGATCAGGGTCAATGGTGTAGACACTGGGCATTGATAATTGGGGGTGATCACCAGGTTGAATTGGAGAAAGAACTTGCAGACCCAGGTGTGTGCGTGCAGGGCATGGTGGGAAAATGGGAACTAAACTGGATGATACAGCATGGGGGGAACCTCTCTTCCCACCATGGTGGTGACCTAGGTCTTGGGGGCTGGGATGTCGCTATGACAGTCTCAGAGGGGCTGATGAGTAGCCTGGGCTTGGGCTTCTTGGCTCCCCGTGGGTGGGGATGGGGAAGCGGCCTTACCACCACTTCGAGTGGAGTCTCGGTCTCTCCACCCTCATCCAGGTTCCAGGCCCCTGAGAGGGCCATCTGAACTGTCCGGGATCTCTGCTGCCCCTGCCTGCTTACCACCCCTTCATGGGGTCAAGGCAGATGCTGGTCCCATCCTGCTGCTCAGACCGCTGTCCCAGGTGGGGCTGGTGAGGTGGTCAGTAAGTTCCCAACAGCCATTCCTTCCTGGTGGCCACAGTGATGCCTGAAGCCTTTATTCCTGGTTTAGGGACCCCAGATTCAGCCCCTGTCCTGGGGTGACTCCAACAGGACAGGTGGCCTATATGGGTAGCTTCAGGCTACACCTGAGCAAGGGATTGTCCTTTGCCCTCAAACCCTAGCCACCCCCTCCCCCTTTGTGGGCTGATTCTGAAATTCCCTCCCGGAGAACAAGACAGTCCAGGGAAGAGGGGCTTCGCGGGCCCAGATGTGAATCTCAACTCCACCACTTGCTAGTTATGTGGCCTCAGTTTCCCCGCTTATAACATGGGGATTATTACCTAGTTCATAGGATTGTTGGGATTTTAAATAAAGTATATAAAGCCCTGAACACAGTGCCAAACACATAGTAATTGGGGCACAGGCCTCTGGAGGGCTGAGCAGCTCCAAAAGAAGAGGAAGAGAGGTTGCTGGAGAAGGGGGCGGGTGCCGTTTGGCTCCTGGGCCGTACGTAGGCTAGCAGGGCTCCGAGGTGGGTGCGTGGGCTCTCGAGGCTGTCCTTGGGCACTTGGACTATGTCCAGGCCCAGCCAATCACTGCCGAACCAGGTGTCACCTCAGGTGTCACCCCAGGTGGAAAAGGGACCGTTGCAGGACCCAGGACAACCGAGGGATTGCGCTTTAGCAATGGGAGCCGGGCAGCCCTCAGCCCCAGGAACGGTGCTCCCACGCAGCTCAGCTCGGAGGGATTGGCAGGGAGATTCGCCCCCTGCTGGTGCAGAGCGGGAACTGTATCTCTTGCCTGGGCAGAGAGGGCGAGTTTTGGAGCCCTCGGGCCACCTGAGCCCAAAACAACGAAAGGGTTTCCGTGGGTCGGGAAACCCCAGCGCACTGACAACTGCCATGAGAACCTCGTCTGACTCTCCTAGCTGCAGGCTGCTGGGACAGACGCCACTGTTCCCCTGTCCCCGGCATGGCTTTCTGCCCATCAGATGCCTTAGACCAGGGTTGGCGCACTCAAACGTTCGCACGGCCAGGTGATGCGAGAGAGGGCTAGGCTAGGTGTGGGCAACAGTGAGCGGGGGTCCGTGAAGAAGCGCAGGGCGCCCGTCCAGTCTGCAGGGGGCAGCTGGCCGCTCAGCACCCGCTGGTGTTGCCATGGGGATATGCAGGCTCGGGGTTGCCAGATCTTCAGATATTTTAAAAATAGCTTGAAATCTGGACTCTGTGAAATTTTCCAATTGTGTAGGCGACCCTCCTCCCACCTTCTGGAATCCCTTTGTCTGTTCTGCTTCTGCCTCCTCTAGGAGCCACGAACTCCAGCAAGTGATTCCTTGTAGAAGAAGGTAGGACTCCCTCGGGTTTGTCCTGGCCAGCCTGCTTGCTGGACCTCAGGGTTTGGTGAGCAGGGTGTTTGAAGTTTGTTCAGCTGGGAAACCTTTATCCAGCACCTGCTTTCGGCCGGCCCCTGTGCAGAAAGGTGTTGGAGACCGGAGGAAATGGAGGTGACACAGAGCGTTGCTTCGGGGAGATCACAGATCTTAAAGGGGGAGCGAAGGGGGCAGGCATCCCTGGAGTGGGTAGCACGTGTCAGGCGCTCTGAGGACACAGTCCCACCTGCTTCTCCACTGAGTCATGTTGGCCACGTGGTTCCTGCCTGGAACCAGCCCTCCACGGTGGGGCGGACGGATTTGGACCATGCTGCACTCTAGTTGTCTTTGAGCATCTTTATACTCGCTGTTCCCAAAGCCAACTCCTTCCCAGGTCCTCAAATGTCACCTCCTCAGGGAGGTCTCCCAGCACCAGGTGAACCAGAGTAGCCCCCACCCCCCTCAACTCCCGGGCTTTGTGCTCTGCCTGAAACCACGCCGTGCTGACGGTCTCTTGCCCCCGCCACCGTGGTGAGGCCGTGCGGGCAGGCCTGCGCATCACGTTGCTGGGCTCCGGGCCGAGCTCACTGAGTTCCGGCTCAGCCTGCTCTCTTGGCAGGAAACAGCTGTAGGAGAGGGGGTGTTCTGCCCCGGGCCCCACCTGTGAGCCTCAGTTTCCTCACCTGCAAAATGCGCACCATGCTAACAGTTCCAACCTTGTACGTTGTGAGGAGGGTGGGTGTCTGTGGCCCTGGGGGTTGGAAAGCCCAAACTGTCACGAGGTGTGGTATGTCCCCCCCCCACCGTGCTGGCTGGGAGCTGGGGGCCCACCTCACAGGGAGCAGTGCTTGCCTCGTTTCCTGCCCATGGCCCTTCCCCCACTTGGCAGAAGAGCTGGGTGAAACTGATGGGCTGAGCCTGTGGGGGCAGACGGTGCAGGAGAGAAGCCACAGATGAGGGAGGGGGGTGGAGGGGGATGAAATCCCAATTCAACTGCCCTCTCCTGGTCCTTGGGCTTCAAGTTGGCCTCCTGGGGGTGGGGGGGAGGATGTGGGCAGATGAAGGTTCACTGTGATGCAGGCAAGGGCTCCCGCACGCAGAAAACTGGGCTGTGGGGACCCCTTTGGTGGCAAAGGTGCCAGCAACCAGATACACAGCTGCTTGGACAGGAGAGGGAGCCTGGGGCTCGGGCTGGGCATTGTGGTGGGAACGGTCAGGTGGTTCATAGTCAGGTGCATCTGTATCTGCTGAACCCAGTTCCAACCTTCAATCTGTTGGATTGTTGGATTGATTGTCCAACAATCACAGACAGCTGCCCATCTGAGGTAGGGGACATTGGTGGCCCACCCCAGGGCTCTGACCTTATCTGAGTTTTGTCAGTGCTGTTGATGAAAGTTGGCCAGGTTTGCAGAGAACTCAGAGCTAGGATACAGGGCATCTGCATAGGAGGAGAGAATCCAAACCCAAAGCAATCAGAAGGTCGAATGCCAAGCCTGCCACTTTCTGGGTATGCCACTTCCGACAAGCCACGTCAATGTTTCGAAGTTTGGTTTTCCGATCTGCAAAATGGGGGCAGTGCCACCCACACTGCAATGCTATGAGGGTTCACGAGACGACCTCCAGGCAGCGGCCAGCACAGGGCCTGGCCCAGGAAGTGGCCTGCACAGGGCCCGGCCCAGAGCAGGCCCTCACGGACGTGCGGCCGCTGCTGCAGTCCAGGGCACTGCGAGCTACTTAAGGACAGGGGACTTGCCTTTCAGTGCTGCAGCCCCAGCGCCTGGTGCAGCGTGGGCACCGAACAAATGTTTGCCAGATGAATGAACAAGATGGAATCTGACAGGGATAAATGTCAGCTCCTAGACTCGGATCCAAAGACCCAGCCGCACATGGATGCGGTGGGGTGGGGGGTGGGGGGAGGAATGTCTCAGCAACAAACAGCTCATGCAAGAGAAGCCAGGGTATTCAAGCTGACAGAAATTTTGGTGGACACAGGGTGGCTGTCCCAACCAGCCAGGACAAACTCAGGTGGCTTTATTAGAGGGCCAGTGCTCAGAATGAGGGAGGCCACAGTGGTCAGACCAGCACCAAGGGCTCTGTGCTGCCCCCATGGGGAGGCCAGCTGACAAGATGGGGGGGGAATGAGGGCTGAAGACCTCCCCAGCTGAGGTGTGGCTGAAGAAAGCCGGGTACTGAGCTTGGAGAGGACAAGGTTGTGGAGACCCTTGGTGGCATTCAGATCTTGCCTCTTCCACGTGCTCTACACAATCAGTACACAGTCTCAAGCCTCAGTTTCCTCATCTGTTAAATGGCAAGGCACAGCCCGGAGGTCCGGCTGCTGGAGATGGGCAGGGATGGGGGCTGGAGCCTCGCTGGACGCAGTCCCGGTGCCGCCCCGCCGAGCTCCCAGCAGCCGGGTTATTCACACTGGAGGACAGCTGGAGGGGAAGCTGTGGGTGGTGGGTGTCTGCTTGTGTGGGTTGGACTAGGATTACAGGGGTGGCCTCTCCCACTCTGATGTCCCCCCTTTTTTCCATTTGAAGCTGATCCTACAGTCCCGTGGCTTTTCCTGAAGCCAGCTTCCCTCTCATCTGCATGTTTTGGGTGTACATTGCGTGTGCAAAAGGCTGGGCTCCAGGTTCCTCTTCCTCCCACAAACCATCCTGTGCTGCAGCCCGTCCGCCTGGGGCTCCCTGTGTGCCCTCTGGTGGCTATAGGCGGCACTGCACTAGGTTCTGAGGAAGGTGAGGAGAGGGCCCACCAGAATTGGGTTGGAATCGGACAGTCTGGCAAAAATGCTGGACCTCCATCCATAGATGACTGGACAAATGCAGTGTGACACACACACACACACACTAGAATATCACTCAGCCTTAAAAAGATATAAAGTTCTGATACCTGCTACAACATGGATGAGCCTTAAAAACATTGCTCTGAGTGAAATAAGCCAGATACAAAACAACAAATACGGTATGATTGCACTTACAGGAAGTATGTAGACTAGAAAAATTCACATTTATGGAAAGTAGAATAGAGGCCGTGGGGGGCTTGGGCGGGGACGGGGAGCTATCCCACGGGTGCAGAGTTTCTGTATGAGACAGTGACAATGTCGTGGAGATAGAGCTAAGGGCCACATACCACTGGGAACGCACTCAGTACCACTGACTCCCACGCCACGAGTGGTACGTGAGCATGTACAACGGGCTAAAGGTTATTTCTTTAATAATAAATGGTGTTGGGAAAAATGAAACTAGACCTCCTCCTTACGCCCCACACAAGATTAAATTCAAAATGGACTAAAGACTTAAATGTTAGACCCGAAACAATAAAAGTCCTAGAAGAAAACATAGGTAGCAAAATCTTGGATGTTGCTCATAGAAATTTTTTATTGGATGTAGCTTCCCTGGCAAGGGAAACAAAAGAAAAATAAACAAACGGGATGCAGCAAATGAAAAAGGTTTTGCACAGCAAAGGAAATCATCAACACAATAAAAAGACAACCCACAGAATGGGAGAAAATATTTGCAGATACATCTGGTAAGAGGTTACTATCCAAAATTTACAAAGTACGTACACAACTCAACACCATAAAAACAAACAACCCAATTTTAAAAAGAGGTAAAGGACCTGAATAGACACTTCTCTAAAGAGGACATGCAGGTGGCCATTAGACACGTGAAAACCACAATGAGATGTCACCTTACACCTGTCAGAATGGCCATCATCAATAAATCAACAAACAAGTGCCGGTGAGGCTGTGCAGAAAGGGGAAGCCTTTTGCACTGTCGGTGGGAATGCAGACTGGTGCAGCCACTGTGGATAGCAGTGTGCAGACACCTCAAAAGTTAAATCTGGATCTGCCTTTGGACCCAGGGATCCCACCTCTGGGAATATATCTGAAGGAACCCAAAACACTAATTTAAATTAAATGTATTAATGTAAAATATGGTTAAATGGTAAATTTTATGCTGTACATATTTTGACACAATAAAAAATTTACCCTCCCCCCAGTCTGGACCTGCAACATAAAGGCTGCATGACTCTGGTCAGGTCACGTAACTTCTCTGAGCCTCAGTTTTCCCATCTGTAAAGTGGGGACAATAGTGCCCGCCTCATTACCACCACCCTGGTCCACACCACCACCCTCCCTTGCCGGGAGGACGGCACACAGCTGTGCACGTGGTTTTCAGGCTTCACTCTCACCCTTCCTGCCCAAGTCTTTTTCAACTAAGCAGCTGGAGTATCTAAAACTAGTCAGATCAAGTTATTATTCTGCTTAAAATTCTCCCCAAATCCCTCTTGTCTGGGCAGATCTGGTCCATGACCACTTGTCCTCTCGCAGTACCTTCTGTCCCTTCTCCCCGAGCTATCCCCCCATGCCCCTTTCTGTCTCTGGGCTTCAGCCCTGCTGGTTACCCCTCCTCGGCCCTAATTATTCTGGATTGTCTTGTACCGCTGACTTCTCCTTTTCCTTCAGGTCCAAAGCCATCTTTTCCTCCCAGAGACCTCCACTCCTTCCACCCCACCCCAAGGCTGCCCGCCTCTCCTCCTGCCCTACTTTTATCCCCTCCATCCTGTTTTCTCTTCTGTCGTCAGAGGCGCCTTCTTGATCTGAATGGTTTCATCTTCTTTACCTGACTGGTTCATTCAGCTGGCTGGAGGCCAGCCACACATGGTTTTCTTTGTGTCTCACCAGGATCTGAACACCAACTGGCTCCGAGGCTTCCATCCTCCCCCTTCTTCAATACGCGTCTGTTGAGGACGGCCTTCCCCATTTCTTTTCAGTATTAGGTCACTTTCAATGTCAGGCATTAAAAAGTCTGATTCTTTTAGGAGAGCGCCCGGAAGGGTTTGGGAGTGAAGTGTGGGGACGTCTGAAGCGTGTGTTCCAACGGTGCAGCCCAGCCCTGGACACGAGCACACACAAAACACAACGCCAGCAAATTTTGAATCTGCGTGGTGAGTACATGGGTGTTTTTTGCACTATTCTTTCAGCGTGTCTGTGTGTTTGAAAATTCTTATTAAAAAGCTGGGCCCCAAAGAAGCTGGGTTTTTTTTGACAAGTTGAAAAATAAGCCTGGTTCTATCTAAATAAAAATACTTACCCCCCATCCAATAGAAGCTTCTCCTACTCACGCTGACCCGGTTTTCTGCAGGGGGGAGGCGGAGGGGGTTGGCGAGTGCCTGGTCCTGGTGGGTGTCTCTCCTACTCTCTTTGATCCGCTTCCTCCCCCACTGCTGGCAGCTGCTGTCTGGCTGCCTCTGGGCTCAGAGTGGGGAGGGATGAAAGGAAACAGGTGGGCCGCCCTCTGCTGTGTCTTGGGTCTCTCTCTGCACAGTTAAGACAACGGAGTTGGTGAGTGATCCTCAAACACTGCTTCATGCCAAAGTTTGCCTCTGGGTGTGGTAAAATGAGGTAAGACATCCCAAAGTTCCTATTTAATCTAAAACTCTTCAGTTTATGGAATCTTCTTTATTTTCAGGTCATGCCCTTCTCATGTCCGTGATGTTAAATTGTCTCAAAAGTGGGCAAGAAACCGGGAGAGGGGAGGGCATAAGGGAAACAAGATTTGCAAAGTATTGCTAAGCATTGGAGCTGAGCGACCTCTGAGGTCTGTGTTTGAATATTTCCGTAAGAAAGGGCTTCAGCGAATGATGGTGCAGATCAGAGCTGGCCAGAGCTCGCATGGGAATCTGGGGTGCATTTTAATTCTGAAGTGGCCCCCAAATGGCTATGAAAAACCCCACAAAATGGAGATGGAGGAGAATGAGGAGGAGGAGGGGATGAAGATCAGTGTAGAAACTGGATACGTGCAGGCAGGGGGCTTGGCTGTGGTTCAATAAATGAAAGCAGGCATTCAATAAACACCCATTCGCTCACCAGGTGATGTGGCCTCTTCCCTTCTCCCCACACAGCCTCCCAGTCGCTCCCTTCCCCCCTGGGTCCTGGAAGAACCCTGCCTGGCACTCTGCCAATATGTTCCCCATGCGGATGACGCACGGATACAGGAAAGAGCTGAGGGGGGATCGCTGGAGGGAAGGGGGGTACCTGGCGGAGGGAGACAAAGGAAAAAAATTGGGACGACTGTAACGGCATAATCAATAAAATGTACTTAAAAAGTAAAAAAAAAATAAAAACAGGAAAATTACAAACAAAATCAGTAAACATGTAGATAAAATAATGAAAATAATAATAAAAAAAGAAAACAAAAAAGAAACTTCGGGCTGTTCGTACTCAAATTCTGACATGGACTTGCACTGCTTTTCACGAAGAAGAGGCGGGCGTCCTCGGCCAGGTGGTGGAGAAAGCGACCAGGAGCGCTCGCTCCTTCCAGGTTCCGCCGGTACCCGTTTGCATACCCCGATATTGCTCCCGTTCCACCCTGACCCTCGGGCCGCGTGGCCCCGCTTCACACAGCTTTGTCGATGCAGTTCCTCAGCGACTCTGTCAAGTACCAGATCGCTCCACTAGGGGGCAGTAGAGCACGGTGTTAAGAGTGGGATCTGTAGGCAGCTCCTGTGTTTGCATCTCTTGCCTTCCTGGGGAGGAGGGTGGCCAGAGGAATGGACCGTTTTGGATCGTGATGATGAAGGCAACATCCTAGGGATGGCAGAAGAGCAAGCTGAAGCAAGTGGCTTTTTTTTTTTTTTTAAGCTGGGCTGGCTAGGTTCGGAGGAAAGGCAGCATCTCTTTCCTTGAAAACCACAACCTAGAGGTTGTTCCCATGACTTCTGCTCACATCCCGTCTTCCAGAAAACACTCGAGGATTTACACGACCACACCTTTCTGAAGAGAGGCCGTGAAACGTTGTCCTTCTTCTGGGCGGCCAAAATTCTGTAATTATGGAAAAAGGCAAAGCAAAATTGGAGGTTAAGGGGAAGTTTTGATCAGAAACCCTCAAACCAGCAGAGGTTGAGTAACATGGGTCATGAATCAACCGGGGTTTAGTCCCGGGGGAAAGGGACTCCACGCTGATTCAGATCCGAGCCGCTGGTGGTAAGCCTCAGCTCCCTGCTTCGTCCGTAGACTTAATGTCTGTAGTTAGACTTAACTTGTGCCAATTAGACTTTTGGATTCTGCAACCTGGACCCTCCTGCAGGGATGTTCTTGTAGAGCCTCTGTGTAGGTGCCCTGCCACAGTGTCTGTGCTGAGCCGATCTGTTAGCATTATTCAGAACTTTCATCGGTTTACTGACATCTCATTGCACCGGACAGGACCCGTGGGGGTCTTCTGTCCTAGGAAATGAAATGATGAAGTCTCAAGGAGTCAGCTCTCTTCTTTGGACCTCTGGTTAACTCATCACTGTGGGACACGCTGCTGACCTCCATGCCTTGTAATTGGCCATTTCGTGTGGCCACCAGTCTGGCTTTCTTGAAACTCTCGCTTCCCTGATTTACCATCAGTGCTGATTGGTCCTGCATACACTTTCTACCTTTTCAAGGTTGTTTGGCTTACTCCCTTCTCCACTCACACAGGTGGGAAAAATGGGATTGATTACTGACAGCCTGAAACACTAATTGTGTATGGTGTAAGGAGGCAGCTGTCTAGTTTTCCCAAAACCATTTATTGAAGAGACTGTCTTTATCCTATAGTAAATTCTTGATTCATCTGTTGTAAACCAATCTATCATTTATGAGTGGGTTCATTTCTGGGCTGTCTATTCTGTTCCACAGATCATGTGTCAGTTTTTATGCCAATAGCTTATTGTTTTGATTGCTATAGCTTTGTAATATAGTTTGAAGTCAGGGATTGTGATGCCTCAGCTTAACCTTCTTTCTCAAATGGCTTTGGTTATTTGGGGACTTTTGTGGATCTAGTTCTGTGAAAAAATGTCATTGGAATTTTGATAGGAATTCTATTGAATCTGCAGATTGCTTTGGGTAGTATGGACATTTTAACAATATTAATTCTTTCCATCCATGAGCATGGAATATCTTTCCATTTATTTGTGTCTTTTTAAATTTTCTTCATCAATGTCTTACAGTTTTCATTGTACTATTCTTTATTTCATTGTGTTTTTCTAAAGGATTTTTTAAAAGAGATTATCTATTTATTTTTAGACAGAGGGGAAAGGGGAGTGAGAGGGAGAAAAACATAAATGTGTGGTTGCCTCTTGCATGCCCCCCACCAGGGACCTGGCCTGCAACTCAAGCATGTGCCCTGACTGGGAATCGAACCAGTGACCCTTTGTTTCCCAGGCTGGCATTCAATCCACTGAGCCACACCAGCCAGGGCTATTTCATTGGTTTTTACTTATTGTTTCTTTCCTTCTACTTACTTTGGTTTTAATTTATTATTTTTATTCTAGTTTCTTCAGGTGATAGCTTAGATAATTGATTTTAAACCTTTCTTCTTTTATAATATAAGCAATCATGAATTAGCAGCATCCCACACATTTTGATATGGTCTGTTTTCATTATTATTCTTTGCAAAATACTTTCAAGTTTCACTTGTTATTTCTTTCCAGATGGACCTGGAGAATATCATACTCAGTGAAATGTCAGTCAGAAAAAGTTAAGAACCATATGATCTCACTCATGTGAGATATAAAACAATAACTCAGACCCACACAACAGTGTGGTGGTTACCAGAGGGAAGGGAGGTGGGGGGCACAAAGGGGGCCAAGTATATTGTGACAGAAGACAATTTGACTTTGAGTGGTGGGCATGCAATGCAATATACCAATCATGTATTGTAGAAATGTACACTTGAAACCTACATAATCTTTTTTCTAATTTTAAATTTTAAAATATTATTTTATTGTTGTTCAATTACAGTTGTCTGCATTTACCCCCATCACTTCCCCCCACCCCAGCCATCCCCGCCCCCCTTGGGTTTTGTCCATGTGTCCTTTATAGTTGTTCCTGAAAACCCTTCCCCTTTTGCCCCATTACCCCCTCCCACCTCCCCTCTGGTCACCGTCAGATTGTTCTTACTTTCAGTGTCTCTGGTTGTATTTTGCTTGCTTGTTTGTTTTGTTGATTAGGTTCCAGTTAAAGGTGAGATCATGTGGTATTTGCCCCTCACTGCCTGGCTTATTTCACTTAGTGTAATGCTCTCCAGTTGCATCCATGCTGTTGCAAAGGGTAGGAGCTCCTTCTTTCTTTCTGCGGCATAGAATTCCATTGTGTAAACGTACCATAGTTTTTTTATTCATTCACTTTCTGATGGGCACTTAGGTTGCTTCCAGCACTTGGCTATTGTGAATTGTGCTGCTATGAGCATTGGGGTGCACAGGTTCTTCTGGATCGGTGTGAAGCCTATATAATCTTATTACCCAGTGTCAACCCAATGAATTTAATAAAAAAGATATTAAAGGAGAGAAAACACTATTATTCATTGACAGTAAAACTTTGCCTTTTAAAAATAAAATCTTGTTTTATACACTGTATTCTGTTTATTTTATGGTTTGCCATTTTATTAGTGGCCTAAAAACAAAAATATGACTGAACAACAACAACAAACGGAGAAGGAAAACTCTATCAGGTTAGTCCACTTGAGCAGTTCTAACAAAAAATTCTTAAGTCCAAGAGGTTTAATAAAGGTTTTTTGCTCATTTAAAGTATAGCATAGGCCAGGCATCTCCCCTCAAATAGAGATGTAGCCTTTTGCCCATGAATGGCTCTGACATATCAGAGTCCTTTGCTTTTTTCCAGGTGTGTGTGTGAGAGAGAAAATGCATTTTTTTCAATAAGTAAATTGAAAAACAGTCTGGGGGTATACTGTATATTATTAATATCATTTACACTTATTTTTATTTTATGTCATTGTTTAAACAGGTTTTAGGGCACCCAAAATAGGCATAAAACTTTTCAAAAATGGTGCTTTGAATATTTGTATTTTGACACTAGAAAAAATCGCCTGGCAAATATTAATGGTTTAAAAAATATCCTTTAAGTTATTAGGATAAAGAAAGCTTCAAGAAGGTATTTTTGACTTCTAGTCAAGATAGAGGCATAGGTAAACACACTTTGCCTCCTTGTGCAGCCACAGAAAGAAGCACAACAAGACCTGAAAACAAATAACACCCAGAACCCTCAGAAAGTCAAGCCATGTGGAAGTCTGACAGCCAAGGATTTAAAGAAGCCACATTCACCCAGAGGGGTAGGAAGAGGAGAGATAAGGAGACGGGCAGAGAGGCTCAGAGACATGGTGTGGTGGTGCTGGCAGAACTGGCATCCCACATTCACACTTGGTGGATAAAAATTGGGAGGGATATCTTGAGAGTGAGCAATCCTCACCCCAGGCCAGAGTGCACAGCTCAGGGTTCCAGCACCAGGAAGGTAAATCCCCATAATTTCTGGCTGGGAAAATCAGTGGGGATTGGGGCGGCAGAAGAAACTGCTGGATTTTCAGAAGACTGCACTTAAAACGCCCTCAAGATCCTGCGCAGACCCAGCCGTTTTGGAATTCAGCAGCAAGGCAACAGCCAGAAGGGCAGCAGTAGTAAATGGGGAGTAAGGGAAGCGACTGGAAACAGTGTGAGTGCCAGGCAAACCTCCAGAAGACAGGCAGTGACATTGTCCCCTCTCTGAGCCCTCCCCCGACACAGAGCCACAAAGCAGTGAAGCAGGTTGCCCCACCCTGGTGACTACCTAAGGATGCACCCTAACAATTTATAGGTGCCTTTCCTACAATGGGCTGTGCTACTAAAACAGGGAGTCAAAGCAGCTCTACCTGCTATGTAGAATCAAACACAGGGAGGCTGCCAAATTGAGGAGACAGAGAAATATGGTCCAAATGAAAGATCAGAATAAAACCCCAAAGAACTAAATGAAACAAGAATAGCCAACCGGTCAGATGCAGAGTTCAAAAGCTGGTGATCAGGTTGCTCAAAGAACTCTTTGAGTATGACAACAACGTAAAAAAGACTGGGGAAGAAATGAAGATTATACTAAGTGAAATAAAGAAAAATCTGCACAGAACCAATAGTGGAAAGGATGAAGCTGGGATTCAAATAACCAAGTTGGAACACAAGGATGAAATAAGAATTCAACCAAAATGGCAAGAAGAAAAAAAAATACGTGAGTAGTATAAGGAGCCTCTGAGACATCTCCAGATGTACCAACATCCAAATCATAGGGATGCCAGAGGGACAAGAGGAAGTGTAAGAAATTGAAAACTTATTTGAAAAAATAATGAAAGAAAACTTCCCTAATTTGGTATAAGAAATGGATATACAAGTCCAGGAAGCACAGAGCATCCCAAACAAACTGGACCCAAAGAAGACCACATCAAGACATATCATAATTAAAATGCCAAAGGTTAAAGATAAAGAGAGAATCTTAAAAACAGCAAGAGAAAAGCAGAGAGTTACCTACAAAGGAGTTTCTGTACGACTGTGAGCTAATTTCTCAAAAGAACCTTTGCAGGCTAGAAGGGACTAGCAAGAAGTATTCCAAGTGATGAAAAGCAAGGACCTACAACCTAGATTCCTCTATCCAGCAAAGCTATCCTTTAGAATGGAAGGGCAGATAAAGTGCTTCCCAGACAAGGTAAAGCTAAAGGACTTCATCATCACCAAGCCCTTATTACAGGAAATGTTAAAGGGACTTTTTTAAGAAAAAGAATAAGATCAAAACTATGAACACTAAAATGGCAACAAATTCAAAACTATCAACAACTGAATCTAAAAAAAAAAACCCCCAAAAAACAACAACTAAGCAAACAACCAGAACAGGAACAGGATCACAGATATGGAGATCATTTGGGGTATCAGCTGGGAAGGGGAAGGGGAGTAATGGGGAAAAGGTACAGGGATTAGGAAGTACAATCAGTAGGTACAAAATAGACAGGGGGTTGCTAAGGATATTATAGGAAATGGAGAGGCCAAACATATGTATGACCTATGGACACGAACTAAGGAGGGGTTGCTGGAGGGAATGGGGATACCAGGAAGAGGGGGTCAAAGGGGGAAAGTTGGGGCAATTGTAATAGCATAATTAATATAAATATATTTTTTAAAAAGCTATTTTTTTTTCATTGCAGGTACGGATGGAATTAATTCTCAATGAATGGAAAGGCAAACTAGATGTAATCATATTTGCTTTTCTTTCTTAGCACTGGTTTTCAGAATACTTGGGACATCTGGATATGTAAGAATTTTGTTTAGATAATTTCAATGAAGATCTAGCTAAAATCATCTTGAAATGAATTTGCCAAATTACTATCATTATATAACACCCTCCTTTTTAGTTTGTATTTCAACATCAATTTCTCCAGTGCTTTCTATACTTGACCACCATCAGTCAAGTATAGATGAGCATAAAATCAACATGTGATTAAAGATAAACAAATTAGCCCTGGCTGGTGTGGCTCAGTGGATTGAGCACCAGCCTGCAAACCAAAGGGTTGCTGGTTTGATTCCCAGTCAGGGCACATGGCTGGGTTGAGTGCCAGGTCCCCAGTTGGGGTGCATGAGAAGCAACCACACATTGATGTTTCCCTCCCTCTCTCTCTCCTTTCCATCTTTAAAAAAAGGATAAATAAATTAAAAAGATGAATACTTGAAAACTATTTTGTCAATTAAAAATAGGAAAACATCGCTCAGTAATTATGTTTTTAATTTTTCGAGGTGCCCACATACCGTTTTCCACAGTGGTTGCACCAATTTCCCTTCCACCAGTCGTGTACAAGGGTCCCTTTTCTCCACACCTTCTCCAGCATGTATTGTGTCTTTGTCTTTTTGGAGACAGCCACTCCAAAGGGCGTGATGGCATCTCACGGTGATTTTGACCGGTATTTTCCTGATGATTAGGACGTGGAGCACCTGTGACCAGCTCTCAAGGCGTTCTTCTCAGATGATTAATAGAATCATCCTGTAAATGCCGTGATCATGACAAACCACGTGTAGACACTTGTCTCAGGGACCGTTGCCACGCCTTCCTTTCGAGGGGCTCTGCCCAGCGCAGGGAGAAGCTCAAGTACAACAGTTAGGACAGAGAATTTGCCTCATTTCTAAGATTTTCTCATTGATTTAAAATGTCAGCCTCAGTTATCAGACTTCTATTTTTCTTTTATATTTCTAAAAAGATTTTATTTATTTATTTTTATAGAGGGGAAGGGAGGGAGAAAGAGAGGGAGAGAAACATCAGTGTGTGGTTGCCTCTCACATGCCCCCCACTGGGGACCTGGTCTGCAACCCAGACATACTCCCTGACTGGGAATCGAACTGGCAACCCTTAGGTTTGCAGGCTGGTGCTCAACCCACTGAGCTGCACCAGCCAGGGCTATTTTTCTTTTATAAAAATCTATTTGAAAAATATTGGTAAACTACCAGTACATATAAAAAAGCAGTGATAATCCCGTTACAAGGTGATGACCAGAAAAAATATTAACCGGGTGCTAGAAGGGTGTGTCTGCTGTCCCCTGGCCGCCGTTCTCGCCATGGCGGAGTTTCTATACTTCGATTACCTGTTTCTTCACAAAAAATCCTTGCTTTTGGGGGGTAAAATGTATATAACAAATTTGCAGTTCTGACCGTTTTCAGTGTACAATTCAGTGGCATGAATTGCATTCACAGTATTGTACAATTATTAACATTACTGATTTCCAGAGCTCGTTCATTGCTCCAAACAGAAACTCTGGACCCGTTAAGCAATAACCCTTCATGGGCTGATCCCACCACCTCCAGAGAGCTACCGACCCACTTTCTGTCTCTGTGAGTTTGCTTATTCTAGACATTTCATGCACGTGGAGTCAGACAGTATTTGTCTTTTTGTGTTGGGCTTTTTTTTTCTCTTTGCATAAAACTTTCGAGGCTCATTAATGTAGCATGCATCAGAATGTCATTCTTTTTACGGATGAATAATATCACATCATGTGTCTATGGCATATTTTGTTTATCCATTTATCTGTTGATGGCTACTAGGGTTGTTTCTGCTCTTTGTGAATAATGCTGCCATGAGCTTTGGTGTTCAGGATACTGTTCGTGTCTCTGTTTTCAATTATTTGGGGGACACGGGTAGGAGTGGATTGCTGTGATGTGTGGGAAATCGATGAGTAACTGCCAAAGTATTTCCCAAAGTAAACACACTATTTTGTATTCCTATCAGCATTGTGCCAGGGTTACAATTTCTCCATGTCCTTACCAATAATTCTTCTCTCTTGTTTCGTCATAACCATCTTAGTGATGTGAAGTGGTAGCTCACTCTTTTTATCCCTGCACCATTCAGCATGGCACAGCTGTGGAACTGGATGGAATAGGACAAGCCCGTAGGGACCTGTGGGACACCCTGCCACAAAATACCAGGTTTTGTGTGTTGGGAGCTGTCCCACCTGGTTTAGGGGACTGTAGCCTTTTATCCCATGGTGAGAGCTGAGTGAAAAGGCCTTGGGGACGTGAGCCACTAAGGAGACAGAACATTACCTCCTGGCGGGAGCACAGCCCCTGCCTCCCTCACTTCCCCCTGCTTGGCTCCAGTGGATAACTGGGTAGCCAATGGTGGATAAGATCCCTCAAAGGAGGAGGGACAACCCAAGGCAGGCACTATTGTGAAGGGCCATCAGTGAAGGACTCAGGGGTCTTCAGAGAAGGGGCAGAAAGACCCTCACCCCTTGGCTTTGTCAGAGCCTGAGTCCTCAGTCTTTCTGAAAAAGTCTCCTAGTCTCTTGGCCTCTTTGCTCTCTCTGCCTGACTCAGCCTGGGAACTATACCAAGAGGCAGCTGTGACCTTGTACTGGATCAGACGGCTCCTGGGGGCAAGTCTGACCAGAGACAGAATACACATTGTTTCCTTTGAGATTTTCTCTGCCCGCTGCTATGAAACAGACAGTTAAAGCCAATCCTGACCAGAGACAGTCCTTGTGTATCTTCAACTATTATCTGTAAATGATGCCAGCAGCATTTGAGCACTGGGTGATGAGCTTTATGTGCCTGCTGTGTTTCTCTGTGTGAACTGAGCTCAATAAAACACCTTCAAGGAAAAAGGTGTTCAGGACCTTTCTCCTTCGAGGGCCTGGTCACCTTTCCTCCCCAAGCAGATCACGAGTTGGGCATCTTTATTCTCATCCATGACGACTGGGGGAGTTCCACAGGTGGAGGCCCCCATCCTTTGTGGATTGGCCACCAGCTCTCCGGGTGATAAACAGAAATAGACAGTCCCTGTTCTTTCTCTTGCTGGGGCAATAAATATTTCAGTGGAGGAAGAATGTGACTGTATCAACCAATGACATTCAGAATGAATGGTTTTCCTGAAATTTCTCCTGTCTCTACCACATGCCTCCAGGACACCCATTCTCTGCCTCCTTATCTCCTGGAAGACATCTTGCAGAGGAAAGCAGAAGAAGCTTGTGTGACTGGGTGACTTGTGACTCCAAAACTAAATTCCATGAGACACCTGGAAGGTCTGAGAAAGAGGTAATGAGAAAATAGGGTTTGTGGACAGCAGCTGAGTGTTTGGGAAGGGGTGAAGGTTGGGGAGGGTCTGTGGGTACCGGGGACAGGCAGACCCAGGTGTGAGCCTGGAAGCACCCCAGGGAAGCAGCACACCCCTCGCAGAGTGGCTGGATGGGGGCAGCTGAGTGATCAGCATGGGAACTCTGGGCTCCAGGACTTCATTGTGGCCATGGCTGGAAGAGTTCCAGCCCTTGAGTGTGCACGGCCCCAGTGTGATGTGCTAATCTCTTTGCACAGAGAACTGAGCCCAGGTGGCAGCCTTAATTTTTCCCACCTTATCTCTCTGGCTCTGCACATGCCCATGGAATCTAAGCAGTTGTGGTGTGAACAGTTTGTGGGAACAATGCCCCCTCCCCAAAATTCACTGACGTGCAATTTCCTGCTGACTAGAAAGAAATGGTTACTTAAGTTAAAATTACTTTGACCTGTTGGAAATAAAAATGTGATAACATATCTCTACAAAGTAAGATTCATTCTGGCTACATCTGTTTATGCCCTTTTTCTTCATTTTATGTTTACGGTGGGAGTGTCTGGCGCTATGATTAGAGAAGCTTAGTTACATTGAATGAACGGTTAACTCAAAGAAAGATCATTGTAAAGCTCTTGATACTGATGTTAGACTGTGGCATTATCTATAGTGTATTTTATGTTTCCAGTGCCAATGTTTCAGCTTCCATTTTATTGCACACTCACTAAAATTGAGATTTAATATTAAATTTTTTTAAATCTTTTAGCAAATGAAGGTTGATATTTCCTTTTAGTTTGCATGTCTGACTTCCAGCGAGTTTGTACAGATGTTCACAAATTTATTAGTGATGTGAAGTTTGTCCTGAAATTATGTTTTTACCTTTGCTTATTTTTCTATTAAAATACTTATTCATGTTGATTTAATAAAGATTTATAGCCCTGGCTGGTGTGGCTCAGTGGATTGAGGGCTGGCCTGTGAACCAAAGGGTCGCCGGTTCAATTCCTAGCCAGGGCATATGCCTGGGTTGTGGGCCGGGTCCCCAGTGGGGTGCACGTGGTAGGTAGCCACACACTGATGTTTCTCTCCCTCTCTTTCTCCCTCCCTTCCCCTCTCTCTAAAAATAAATAAATAAAATCTTTTAAAAAATGACCCTTCTTGGTCTTGAAGAAATTTTAATTCCATCTCCAAACTTGTTCCATAAGATTACAATACCACGTTGTTATACATTCCATATTGGGACCATTGTCCAATAAGTCTTTTGACAAATGATTTAATGTTCTTTTTCTTTTTAAAAAATATTTTATTTATTTTTAGAGAGAGGGGAAGGGAGGGATAAAGAGTTGGGACAGAAACGGCAATGTGTGAGAGATATATCAATTGGTTGTTTCTCGCACACCCCAAATGGGGACTGGGCCTGCAACCCAGGCATGTGCCCTGACTGGGAATTGAACCAGTGACCTTTCAGTTTGCAAGTCAGCACTCAATCCACTGAGCCATACCAGTCAAGGGCTAATAATGTTCTTTTTCTAGAAGTTTTTCAACTTCTCTGTCTCAAATCTCACCATTGTAGTTTGGCTATACTGGCTACCTGATACGGTTCTTTCCTCAAAATACAAGAGTAGAATCTCATAGACTTGGTGGTTTTTAAGTTACTGTTGGAAAATGCATGTCATAAGTACATCTTACCATGAAAATGATATTCAAAGAATTCAGTTTAGAATCCTCAGTCGCCAACTCCTTTGTCCACAATCTCTGTTTAGACAGAAAACCTTAGCCCCATATTTCTCTGACCTTAATCTACTTTTCAAAATATATTTCCAGCATTTGAACTTAGTGACGGCTTTTCAGTTAAACTTGCCTGTCTACCAATAACCACCAGGTTGTCTTCTGACTGTCAAATGTCCAGTCAGGGGTGATGCTATCATAGTGGACAACATGACCTCTTGTAGTTTAGCTGTTACAGTCTTATCACAGGTAACTTAGAATGCCCCACGTTTTTAAGGTTATTTTCTTTTTATTGAATTTATTGGGGTGACACTGGTTAATAAGCGTATACAGGTTTCAGGTGTGCACAGTTCCACAGCACAGCATCTGCACACTGCACTGTGCGATCACCCCCCCGAGTCAAGTCTCTTCCCATCACCATTTACCCCGCCCCCAGCTCCTTTTATAGGCTGTTAGCAGGCATCATTTCTCACATAACTGTCTATCCAGGGCCCTGCACCGTACCCTGAACTAAAAATTATTTTGTCTTATGCTTACCCTTATACTTGCTCAAAAAGCAGAATCCAATAGAAAATATAGAAATGACTTTTTATAACTTTTCTACTCCTTTCAATCAGATTTGAAATGAGGTGGAGGGAAAAACCTTTGACTACGGTACAAGTAGTGGAGATAAAAGATCATCCTACACAGAGACTTCTGTAAACATTGTAACTGGTCATTGGTAAGCAAGGAAGAAGAAAATTATAACCAAAACATTTTGCTCTACAAATTCTTACCCTTTCACAAACATGACAGTTGCTCAAAGGTGAGTGCTGTCACCATGAAGGAAAACGGGGGCCACTGCTAACGGTGGCGTCTTGTCCCATAAATGCAGCTAACAGAATATAATCTCTAGTCCACAGATTAATGTGGCCAAAGGAGTGAAAAAAGCAGAAAAGGACTTTGAATAAGTAACATAATCTCATTCTACGTTATGCGGTATGATCCAATATGACTATTCAGAATTTCTCTAGTTTTCTTTGTGGAGAAGGGTATGTATTCTGGATGATTTCTTAAAAATGAGCATTTGAAGTTCTACAAACTGATATTATATATCAGTTTCTAATGTGCTGAGAGTATTTTCTCAACCATCTATTAAGTGTCTTTAAATTATGTACTTGCACACAAAAAACTGGATTATTTCTGTGTATAACACTACTTCCATATAAATGCCATTACAAGCATTTGACAGTTTGTATTGTATGAGATGTTTTTAGAGGCAATAACGAATAATCTAACATTAAAGATTCATGAATTATGCATTTGGCTTCTCAAGTACATACAGTATAGATTTTAACCATCTGTAAAAAGCTTCTTTGTAAATATTTATTGGGATTTTTTTTGTAGAAACGTTTGGTCTAAGTGGTGCAACTGAAGTCAGAGCTATTTCAATGCCACTGACCGGCCAATTGCGTTTACTCTAGACAAACAGCAAAATCGCCAAATCTACTATTTGTTTTATTGACCAGAATACATAGCAGCTGTCAGCTCTGGACTTCACATGTGCTGGCTCCTCACCACACCCCTGGACCTCAAAATTAGAGCGACGGACTTGAGGTTTCTGCTCCAACTTGAAAAGAGCATGGAAGATGTCATTTGTATCCTCACGCAAAGAAAGAAAAACTACATGAACTGAGAAACAACAATTCTTAGGTCCACCAAAGAATCAAGGTCAAGGGCAACCGCTGCCTCAGTTTACTGGGAGCAGAAGCTCGCTGCTGGAGCCGGTACCGGTGTAGGGTCACTTTGACTGTAATTGAAGAATTCTCAGAGCCTCGGTGGTGTCTAGTTTGTGATTTAAAAGCTGTGGGGGAGTGAGGCTCCCACACATTTGTGGAACCCCACCAAGTTCTTGCTGTGGAGATCAAAGAAAAACACATTCCTCCTTCAACAGGCAGAGAAGCAAAGCTAACAATTTTGAAATATATCCGGAGCTAGAACATCTGCTCTTGGCTCTGTCCTCTGTAAGGAAGGCCAGACCTCAAGAGAAATACATTACTGAAGTCTTATTTGACATGGAGAAAGGGAGTCTCCTCTAGCTTTTCTGTCTCACATGAAAGGAGAGAGAGACAGACACACGGACAGAGAGACAGAGAAAATAAACCTCATCTGAAGACCACAGTGCAGGGACTCTGGCCTACCACTAAAAAAAAAGTTATTTATAATTTTATGGAAGGTTTTCCCTCCCCAGGACCCAACTAGCACACCAGCAGGGCTCTGGGACCATAATAGTAAACTACAAGGGAGAGAGAGCAGCAAGACACAGGTTCCATGCAAGGCGTTTCCCGAGATTTCATATGAGAAGACCCAAGAGGATGGAGGAGCCGCAGCAAGCACAGGGAGGAGACTGAATCCTCTGACGCCTACAGATAGATCCAGAAAACATTCGACCCGGCCTGTCCTCTAACCAGATAAACACTAAACCGCACACTCAAGACCTGGGCACCTCAATCCGCTTACCCAGGGCACCAGAGGCAAAGCAAACATGAGGGGCAGACTCAGACACGTCAGGGAGTCCGGGATGGTCAGACCAGGGATTTCAAGTAGCTGTGATCTACATGAAAAGGTCCTTCCTGGGAAAAGTGGACAATAGGCTGGAACGGGAAGTCACATAAGCAGAGAAGTGAAAACACTAAGAAGGAACCACGTGGAAATGCCAGAAGTCAAAGCCTCCGTGACAGACACGAGCGCCTCCAGACGGGGCTAGGAGCCCGCGTGCCTGAAGACGGGTGAGTAGAAACCTTCCCAGTGGAAATGCGAAGGGCGAGTAGACTGAGAAAATGTGACAGAGGATTCACTGAGCATTTTCCAAAAGGAAGGCCGAGCGCCAAACCAAAGTCCTTGGGAAGGTCCTAAGGAGACTCATTTCTCTTAAGGAGAGGCAAGTGCCCACAGGCAGAAAAGCGTGTCATCGCCTGCGGGAGATCAGAATGGAGACGATGGGGGCTGAATGTCAACAGCAATGGTGGTTTTTTTTAAAATTTAATTTCTTTTTTTTTTTTTAGATTTAATTTAGTTTTAGAGAGGGCAATAGAGGGAGAAAGAGAGGGAGAGAGACATCAGCATGTGGTTGCCTCTCATGTGGACCCCACTGGGGACCTGGCCCGCAACCCAGGCATGTGCCCTGACTGGGAATCGAACCCGCGACCCTTTGGTTCTCAGCCCACACTCAGACCACTGAGCTACACCAGCCAGGGCCAGGGAGGGGTGATGGGTGAACAAGTCTGAATGACTCCCATCCCCAGGGCTACACGTTTTCAAGAGTGGATTACATCAATAAGGCTTCAAAAAAAGAATTTTTGGTGGAAGATTTAGTACTGACAAAGGAGACGTTTCTCCTGTATTGTCCCTTTACTTCCTCCAGAGCCCGTGTGCATCCAGTATGTTCTGTCATCTCAGAGCGTAGCTGTTTACTCACCTCTCCCCGCCTCACTGCTGCCGAAGACCCTTAAAAAAGACCTTGTCTCACACGCTGCTGGCGCCCCGGAACAAAAATGCCCTTACAAGTGTCATCTGAATGAGTCCATAAGTGTGTAAAAACGAACCTCATAGGGAGCTGACCAGAGGCTCAGTCCTCTGCCCTCCCTCACCACCCACTCCGCCCCCACACGGAGAAACTCGTTTTCCAAGTGGATTCACACTTCGGTTTGACTTGAAGCAGGATGGCCTTGACCCAGAGGGAAGGATTGCACCATATTTCACTTGCTTCGGTCGAACTCAGGATGGTTTTCATGAACTCTTTTAATCAAAATCCAAGCAAAGCACTCACTTTCAGTATTTTTCGCAGAAAAAAAAATCAAACACTTCTCATTTGGAGCCTCATCGATGACTCGGGACAAGGTCTGCACGCCACCCACGGGCTTCGTTTACTCAAGCGTGAGGTTCAGAGTCCAGCGTGGCTTCGGGGCACCGCCGATGAAACCAGTTTTCACCAAGCAGACCTTTAAACAGGGCTCCTGGCCTCTGCCGGTACCATCCCAGCTAAACAGTTCTCTCCAACTTGCAAGAAACTGGCTACATGCTTGATCCTCAGGCAACTCGGAGAAACAGTTTCCAAGGCCCGGCCATCGGGGGAGGAGGCGGGGCCTGTCGAGGAAGGAGTGTGGTCAGACTAGCACACTTCATGTGACCTGGTGAAAGGAGACCGGCTTTCCCTTTGCACTTTTCTGACTGCAGTCCCTGCGGCCCGCCCGCTCGCCCTCCATGGCCTTTCACGAACTCCTGGAGAAAGCCGGGGGCCTGGGCCGATTCCAGATCCTTCAGACGCTTTTCCTTTGCGTGTCCTGCATCTTGGTGTACCCTCATTTCCTATTGGAGAACTTCACCGCGGTCGTGCCGGGTCACCGCTGCTGGGTCCACATCCTCGACAACCACACGGTCTCTGCTAACGGCACTGGGACCCTCGGGCAGGATGCTCTCCTCAGAGTCTCCATCCCACTGGACTCGGACCTGAGGCCAGAGAAGTGTCGCCGCTTCCTCCGCCCCCAGTGGCAGCTGCTTCACTCGAATGGGACCTTGTCCAACACGAGCGAGCCGGCCACGGAGCCCTGTGTGGACGGCTGGGTGTACGACCGGAGCGCCTTCTCCTCCACCATCGTGATGGAGGTGAGAGGCCTCTTTACCTGCTGTGCGTTCGCGGTGTGGGAGCTGAGGGGTAACGCAGGTGATGAACCTCAGTCATCATGTCGGTGCTCATTCTTTATTGCTTCAGCAATTATTAACTACTTCATTAAATGCCAGACTCCTACATATTTGAGTTTAATGAACTAAAAAAAATAGACATGGTCTTGGTATTAGATAGCTTTCATTTTTCGGAAGGCTAAAGGGGAAGCCAATTATGTAGTGTGTTTAACCTGTTATGCAATGTCAGTAATGCTCAGCCTTACCTGAAATGACAAACATTTGGGAAGGCGATGGACTCGCCCAAGCCCAGACTGTATCCCAGAGCAGCCACGTGAGAATATCTGTGATGAAATTCTGGCATCAGCAAATTTTACAGCTTCTCAAGTGATTGCCCTCTGTAGCTCAGATTGAGAACCACTAAGTATGAAATAAAACACAGCGTTTGTATAGCCAATATGTTTAGAGGAAGCTTCCCAGAGGAAGTTAGGTTTCAGCTGAGATTTGAATAATAAAGGTCAGCCAATGCAAAGAAGCAGCAGCTGGAGGGGAGGAAGCTTCCTGATAGAAAGAAACATGTACGTCATTGAAACTGCTTCAGTCAGGTCTCTGCTGAGGGGCCGTGAGCTGCAGTGGAGCTGAGCTGTGATGCTTTCCTTCCCTTCCAGTGGGACCTGGTGTGTGACTCTGAGTCGTTGAACTCAGTGGCCAAGTTCTCATTCATGATTGGAGCAGTGGTGGGAGGCATCATTTGGGGCCATTTATCAGACAGGTGAGTGTCTCTGGATCACAGCTCTCTTTACTCTGGGGTATTTTCATGAACTCAGGAATCATTCTTCCATTAAGAAACATTGATTATGAACTACACTGTTCTGGGGGATCTAGGGACCCAAGTGAAGAGTTACAGTCAGTGTCATGAGTGCTGTTTTGCCTGCCGTGGGTACGGCACACAGGACATAGAAACAACACCTCCTCTGGACATGGTGGCATTTTAGGACAGGGTTAGAGGGGTGATGCCACAACATGTGGTTTAAAAGATGAGGAAAAATAGTCACCCATGGGAACAGAGAAGAACATGTATCACAGCATGAGGTTCAGCCTGTTTGAAGACACAAATATGGAAAACAACGTTACAGGCCATGTTCAGATCCTGCTGGGTCTGGATTTCCTGAGCACAGACATCTTGTCATTGTTTCTCAAGTGTGATGAGTAGACATTCCCATTAAACCCGTGTTGTACATATAGCAATTTTTATCTTGGTGGTGGATAAAAAGTCCACCATTGTTCTAGTAACCTTGATTTTTGTTTTTGAAAAAACAAAACAAAACAGCTTTTAAAGGTAAGGTTTTCAACCATGGAAGCTAATTAATCTAATGACAACTGCTTTCACCATTTGTGGGGTTAGAATCGCAGTATCCTGTGCTTAACAGTACTATTTCTGAATTAGACAGCTAACCATTGCCACCACCCACACATGTCTCCTCTGAAAGATATGGAGAATCAAGGTGCCTCTCACCATCTACTACCATATTGTCTTCTGTTATTTCATCTGAAAACTATGAATTCTGAATGTATGACAGTAAATGTAACTAAGTGATCAGAGTCACCAGAGAGGCCCACATGAAGACACATTATAATTAAAATGGGAAAGGTTAAAGGTAAAGAGATAATCTTAAATTAAGAGCAGCATGAGAAAAGCAATTAGTTAACTACAAGGGAGCTCCCATAAGGCTGTCAGCTGATTTCTTAACAGAAATACTTCAGGCCAGAAGACACTGAAAGATTCAAAGTGATGGAAAGGAAGGATCGACCACCAAGACTACTCTGTCCAGCAAGGCTAGCATTTAAAATTGAAGGTGAAATAAAGAGCTTCCCAAACAAAATAACTAAAGGAATTCATTATCTCCAAACCAGTATTTCAAAAAATGTTAAAGGGTCTTCTTGAAGAAGAAGGGGAAAAAAGAGAGAAAGAAACATAGGTATAAAGTATAAAATGGCAGCCCTGGCTGATGTAGATCAGTGGGTTGAATGCTGGCTTGCAAACTGAAAGGTCACTAGTTCAATTCCCAGTCAGGGCACATGTCTGGCCAGGTTCCCTGTTATGGGCATGCAAGAGCAACTGATATTTCTCTCCTTTTCTTTCTCCTTTCCTTCTCCTCTCTCTAAAAAATAAATAAAATCTGAGCCCTGGCTGGCGTAGCTCAGTGGATTGAGAGCGGGCTGCGAACCAAAGCATCGCAGGTTCGATTCCCAGTCAGGGTACATGCCTGGGTTGCAGGTCATGGCCCCCAGCAACCACACATTGATGTTTCTCTCTCTCTCTCCCTCCCTTCACTCTCTAAAAGTAAATAAATAAAATAAAATAAAAAATAAATAAAATCTTTTAAAGAACAACAACAAAAGAACAAAATGGTAATAAATAAGTCCCTATCAATAATTATTTTAAATGTAAATGGATTAAATGCTGTAATCAAAAAGGCATAGGATACGAATGGATAAGAAAACAAGACCCACATGTATACTATCTACAAGAGATCCATCTCAGAACAGAAGGTAAACATAGGCTGAAAGTAAAGGAATGGAAAAAGATATTTCATGCAAATGAAAATGAAAGAAAAACTGGTGTAGCAACACTTCTATCAGGCAACGTAGACCTCAAATCAAAAGCCATAACAAGAGACAAAGAAAGACACTACACAATGACAAAGGGAACGTTCCAACAAGAGGGTATAATCCTAGGAAACATCCATGCACCCAACACAGGAGCACCTAAATATATAAAGCAAATCTTGATGGACATAAAGGGAGAGATCGACAGCAATACAGTCCTGGTAGGGGATTTTAACACCCCACATCAATGGATAAATCTTCCAGGCAAAAAATCAACAAGGAAACAGTGGCCTTAAAGGACTCACTAGACCAGATGGACTTAATTGATATTTTCAGAGCATCTCATCCCAAAGCAGCAGAATATACATTCTTCTCAAGTGCACATGGAAAATTCTCTAGGATAGACCACATGTTAGGACACAAAACAAGTCTTAATAAATTCAAGATTGAAATAATATCAAGCATCTCCTCTGATCACAATGGCATGAAATTAGAAATCAATTACAAGAAGAAAAACTGAAAAACACACAGACACATGAAGGCTAAAGAATGCTACTAAACATTAAATGGGTCAACAATGTGATCAAGGAAGAAATCAAATTACCTGGAGACAAATGAAAACGAACACACAACAACCCCAAATCTATGGAACACAGCAAAAGCAGTCCTAAGAGGGAAATTTTAACCCATGTCACCCCAATAAATTTAATTTTTAAAAAATAAGTAAGAAAAATCTCAAATAAACAATCTAACCCTTACACCTAAAGGAACTGGAAAAAGAACAACAAACAAGGCTCAAAGTAAGTGGAATGAAGGAAATCATTAAGATTAGAGAGGAAATAAATGATATAGAGACTAAAAAACAATATAAAAGATCGATGAAACCAAGAGCTGGTTCTTTGCAAAAACAAACAAGATGGACAAACCTTTAACCAGAAAAAAAGAAAAAGGACCCAAATAAATAAAATCAGAGATGAAAGAGGAGAAGGAACAACTGACATCACAGAAATACAAAGGATTGTAAGAAAATGTTATGAATAACTATATATGCCAATGAATTGGACAATCTGGATAAAATGGATAAATTCCTAGAAACGTAAAATCTTCTGAAACTGAATCAGGAAGAATCAGAAAGTTTGAATATATAGATTACAACTAATGAAATCAAAGCAGTAATCAAAAAAACTCCCAACAAATGAAACTTCTGGACTGATGGCTTTACAGGTGAATTTTACTAGCATTCGAAGAACAGACACTTATACCTGTCAAACTATTCCAAAAAATTCAAGAGGAGGGAAGACTCCTAAACCCATTTTATGAGGCCAGCACTATCCTAACTCCAAAACCAGATAAAGACACTACAGAGAAAGAAAATTATAGGCCAATATCCCTGATGAACACAGATGCAAAATATTTTCAAACAAAACATTAAAAAGATCATTCAGAATGATCAAGTGGGATTTAATCCGGGGATGCAAGGTTGGTACAATATACTCAAATCAATTAATGTGATACACCACATAAACAAAATGAAGGATAAAAAACGTAAGATCATATCAATAGATGCAAAAAAGTGTTTGATAAAATCCAGCACCCACTTATGATAAATGCTCTCAGCAAAGTGGGAGTAGAGGGAACATACCTCAACATCATAAAGGCCTGTATGACAAACCCACAGCCAACATCATACTCAATGCCCATAAACTAGAAGCATCTTCCTTAAGATTAGGAACAAGACAGGGATGTCTGCTTTCACCACTCTTATTCAACATAGTACCGGGAGCCCTATTCCATTGGCCTCATTTTCCCATTCTAAGTTCTTGCCTCCTTTGTCAAATATTAATTGACCATAGAGGCGTGGTTTACTTCTGTGCTTTCTATTCTGTTCCATTGACCTATATGTCTGTTTTTCTGCCAGTACCATGCTGTTTTCATTACTATAGCCTTGCAGTATAGTTTGATACCAAGTAGTGCGATTCCTCCAGCGCTGTTCTTCTTTCTCAAGACTGCTATGTAACCATGTGATATTTTTGAATTGTGGTTGACTGTGGATAACGGAAACCATGGAAAACCAAACCATGGGTACAAGGGACGACTATATTGCAGTCTGTCTTATACGGTTTCAGTTGATCTCAAAGTTCTACTGGTAGCACCCTGGAGAAGAAGCTTTGTTATATGCAGTATCTATTTACAAACAGGAGGGCCGCTTCTGAAGTCTAGTGTTGATTCTTCATGGTTTCAAGTACCAAGTTTCGCTCATTAAAAATTGCCAACATTTTAAAGTATGACTTCTTTTGGATACTTTCTACAGCAGCTTGTTGGTGTTCCCATGTCTGACCTGTTCCTGTTCCTCAGGTTTGGAAGGAGGTTAATTTTCACGTGGTGCTTACTCGTGCTCGCCGTGGCCGAGATCTGCGCTGCCTTCGCCCCCACGTTCTTCCTGTACTGCTCCCTGCGCTTCTTGGCCGGCTTTTCTATCTTGAGCATCATGACCAACAGTTCGGTGCTTAGTAAGTAAAAACTCTAGATCTTGGACATTTTCCAAGTCTTCATGTTGACCGTGAAATTCCAGCTTTGTTTGACGTCACCGTCCCGTTTGCATTTCCTTTCAGTTATGGAATGGCTGCTGCCCCGATTCCAAGCCCTGGGAATGACAATGGCGATCTGCACTGCTTGCATGGGACAGATGATTCTGGGAGGCCTGGCTTTTGTCATTCGAGACTGGCACGTCCTTCAGCTGGTGTATTCTGTGCCATTACTGGTCTTGTTTGTTCTCTCCAGGTATCAGCTGTCTTTCTTTCTTTGTGTTGAGGATCCTGGGATGCAGGTGCCTAGAACAGGGACACAGAATTCTGTTAGGTCCCTAGTCAACACTTGGTCACACGCTCCACTAACATGAGTCTTATGTACGATTCAAGAAGCGCATAGTAGGGCTGCCAGATAACATCGAGGGCACTCAGTTCAAGTTGGATTTCAGATAGACACAGTTCTTGTGTATAACATTCCAAATATTGTGTGGTGCACGGCTACTCTAAAAGTTATTCATTGTTTATATAAAATTTCTATTTATCTGAGAGGTCTGTATTTTTATTTACTAACCCAATAAAATAAAGAGTATCTAACTGAAGTAAAATCCCAAAGAGATACCAAATGCTTCTTTGGATATGTCCAAAATATTGCTTAGAACGTAGCTATATTCGAAGATGACTCATATTCACAGTCTAACTGAATTCAAAGCTACCTAGGCACACTGTTTTTATTTGCTAAAAGTGGCAGTGTTCTCTTGAATGCGAGGTGGGCCAAGAGGACTCCTACTCTGCATTCCCAGCTGTGAAGGTGTATTATGTGGAGAGGTTACCCTCACGGTTTCCTAGTTACGGTGCAGCAGAACTTAAGTTCATATTGTCTGGGATACAAAACAGGAGGCAGGTGTGAGAGGGGTGGGGGGAGGCGTCTCAGGACAAAGGGTGTGTGAAAATGGCCAAACGAGACTCTGCAGCACCTCCGTCTTCTTCTTGGATCAGATGGCTGGTGGAGTCTGCTCGGTGGCTGATTATCACTAATAAACCCGAGGAGGGCTTAAAGGAGCTTCGGAAAATTGCACACATGAACGGAAGAAAGGATGTTGGAGACGCCCTCACCATGGAGGTGAGGAGGACGGAGCTGTGTGTGGGATGCAGGGAGGACGTGACCTGACCTCTACGCTGGATGGTGTCCGTCAGATGAGTGAGGGGTGGAGTGCTGGTCTCTCTCCTAACTCCCCCGGTTCCCTGTGGCTGTTGACATTGTTTGAGTTAACATTGGGGGAGACTGCTGTTTGTGAAAGAACTGGGTGCGGATATTTCACTCAGCAGAGGCAGAGACCACCTACTATTTACAATTGTACAGATTGTGTAGATTTCACTCAGCAAAATGTCCTCAAGATTTATCTATGTTGCAGCAAATGGCAGAATTTCCATTATTATTAGTGAATAGTATCCTGTTGTAAGTATATACCACATTTTAAAAAAAAATCCATTGATGGGAATGTAGGTTGTTCCCGTGCTTTGGCTTTTCTGAGTAGTTCTACCGTGAACATGTGTGTGTGAATATCTCTTCAAGATCCTGCTTACAATTCTTTTGGATATATACCCAGATGAGGGATTGTGGGATCATAGATGGCTCTAATTTTAATTTCTCGAGGAACCTCTGCACTGTTTGCACAGTGGCTACGCCACTGTACATTCCTGCCGACCGTGCACGGGCGCCCTGCTCTCCGTGCCCTCGGCAGCACTCCCCTCTTCCTCTTCTTCACAAACAGCCATCCTAACCAGGGTGGAGTGGTAACTGGTGGTTTTGGTTTGTGTTTCCCTAACAATCGCCAACAATGAACACTTTATCGTGCACCTGTTGGCTGTCCACGCAGAGCTTTTGGAGAAATGTCTGTTCGTTCTTTGTATGCCCATTTTTTAACTGGGTGATTCGGCTTTTTGCTCTTGAGTTACAGGAGTTCCCTACACATTTTGGTATTAACCCTCCGTCACACGTATGGCTTGTAAATATTGTCTCCTGTTCCACGGGAGCTGTCTCCTTTCGTTTCCCAGCGGCGCAGAAGCTTTTTAGTTCGATGTTGTCCCACTTGTCGATCTTTGCTTGTTGCCTGGGCTTTTGCTGTCACATCGAGAAACCACGGCCGAGACCAACGTCAGGAAGTTTCCTCCTATGTTTTATCTGGGAATTTTGTAGTCTCAGGTCTCACATTTTAGTCTTTATAACTCATTTTGAGTTGACTTTTGTGCATAGCATAAGATAAGTTTCCAATTTCATTCTTTTGCCTGCGAATATCCAGTTTTCCCAGCACCGTTTATTGATGACGCTGTTCTGTTTCTGTTGTGAATTCTTGGCACCGTCATCAGAGATAAATTAACTGTATTTGCATGGGTTTATCGCTGGACTCTATTCCATTCCATTGTCTCTGTGGTTGTTTTTATGCCAGAACCATGTTCTTGGTTACTATAGCTTTGTAATATATTTTGAAATCAGAACATCTGATGCCTCCAGCCTTTTTTTGCTGAAAAGATGCTCTGACTGTTAAGGGTGTTCTGTGTTTCCCTAAGAATCTTAGGATTCTATATCTGTGTGTGTGTGTGTGTGTGTATTCTATATCTGTATAAAGTGCCCTTGAGAGTTTGATAAGGATTGTATTGGATTTGGAGGTCACTTTGGATCATATGAACATTTTAACGATATTAAGTCTTTCAATTCATGAATGTGGGATGTTTTTCTATTTTTTTATGTCTGCTTTAATTTCTTTCTTCAGTGTTTATAGTTTCAGTATACAAGTTTTTCACCTCTTTGGTTAAATTTATTCCTAAATAGGTTATTATTTTTAATGTTATTATAATGAAAATTATTTTCTTAATTTTATTTTTCAGAGAGTTTGTTGCTCGTGTATAAAAATGCAACAAATTTTTATATGTTGATTTTGTATCCTGTGACTTTATTAAATTCATTTGTTAGTTATAACAATTTTTGGAAGTGTCTTTAGGGTTTTCTATATATAAGACCATGTTGTCTGCAAACAATGATAATTTTACTTCTTTCTTCCTGATTTTTCTTTTTCTCTTTTTCTTACCTACTTGCTCTGGCTAGGACTTCCAGTCCTACGCTGAGTTGAAGTGGTGTCCTTGTGTAGTTCCAGATGTGAGAGGCAAAGCTTTCAGATTTTCACCATTGGGTATAATGTTAGCTGTGGGCTTTTCATATGAGACATTTAAGGTAAGTCTCTTCAATACCTAATTGGTTGAGAGTTTTTACCATGGAGGTGTGTTGAATTTTGTCAAATGATTGTTCTGCATCTATTGAGGTGATTGTGTGAGTTTTAGCCTTCATTCTGCTAATGTCACGTATCGTATTTATTGATTTGTTTATGTCGAACTATCCTTGCATCCCAGGAATAAATCCCACCAGTGTGTGTTCCTTTTAATATGCTGCTGAACTTGGTTTGCTAAATCTTATTAATGCCCTTTTTCATCTATGTTCTTTTCTCATAGCCTCTATCTGACTTTGGTATCAGGGTTATGCTGTCCTCATAAAATGAGTTTGGAAGTGTTCTCTCTTCTATTTTTTGGAAGAGTGTGAGAAGGATTGGTGTTAATTTTTCTTTAAATGGTTGGTGAAATTCACCTGTGAAGCCGTCTGATATTAAGCATTTATTTCTGGGATTTTTAAAATTACTTTTTCAATCTCCATACTAGTTATTCGTTGTTTAGGATTTCTATTCCTTCCTGATTCAGTCTTGGTAGGTTGTATGAGACTGGATATGGTGGCAGGGGAGCCGAGGTGGCCATGGGCATGGTGGGCATGCAAACGGTGGCAGCAGGACTGACGAGTCCAGAGACTCTGCTCCTGCTGCAGGTGACCCAGGGGCACTCCCAGCTCTGCTTACCTGGGCGCCATTAGCCAACTCCGGTTCCTGTGCGGACCCTGGCCCCTGAGGTTCTGCATGTTTAAAGATCCCAACAGACTAAGAAACTAAAAAAAAAAAAAAGACTGTCATTCAAACCATTCACACCTACAGACTGCATTTTCTCTGTTTTAAAAATGAACTCTCGCTACACAGAGGTAACAAGATGGCCGTCAGTCTTTTAAATTTAGAAATGTATTGAGAAGAGGGATGTTTTCATAATTGTCAGATTGTGCCTTCTTCATGAATATTTTGTGATACTGGTTCCAAACTTGAAATATGCATTTCCAAACTTGAAATATAGGTGTGAACAGTGTGGACCAAAGGAAAAAAAACGATATTCTTGGAACCCATTTTTCCAATCCCACCCATGATAAGAGCCCATGGTTGTGGGTTTCCGGTGTCAGATGCTGGAAGGAAAAGCCTTCATGACTCCGCCCTTCCAAAAGCATGAACCCAGTGTTTTGCTACTCAGGCTGGTTGGCCACCTAAAAGGATGTTCTTGATCGTGCAGGTGCTCTGTTAGGTGGCTTTCATGTCTCTAAATCCCCGTCCTCGTGGAGTTTTCCAGTGGACTTCCCAGTATTGTCTCATTTGTAGATGAGAATTAAGCCAATATTATTTGAATAATAAAAAAGCAAATCTGTATCTCGGGCGTGCTGGATCTAATTCCATATTCACACGCACAACCTCATGTGCGGCCTCTGAAATCCTCGCGAGAGAGGTGCTATTATTTGTCTCCACCTTCTTCTCTTACTCTTGATTCTTCTACTTAGTCTTTTTAATGACAAGGAAATTGAGGTTTAGAAATATTGAATTACATTCCCGAACGTACATATCTAGCCTGTCGTGGTATCTTCGACTCGCTCAGATCATGACTAGCTCTGGGGACAAGTCATTCTGCACCGAGGTCTCCCCAGGTCTCATCCTTGATTTACTTCCAGGCACGTCGCTCCTGGGGCACAACATGCCAGGCTTCCCCTTACAGTGTGACTGGGCGAAACAAAGACTCTTAGGAAATGTTCTTTTTTTCTGAGATAAAGAGGTTTTCTGCAAAGGACAGCCAGCTGAGACCCAAGCTCAGTTCCCAGGTCTTTCACGCCTCTCTGGCATAAACGGAGCTTTGGACCATAATCCAAGGAACTCTGCATCTGCTTCCCATCCTGATCGGAAGGTCTGACACACAGACCCTTCCCGATGTCTTGCAGTCCTCTTGAATCTCATGTTTACTATGTGTGTGTTGCTACATAATCTCCGCGAGGCTTCTTCAACACTCCAGTTCACCTTTCGTGCCCCTTTTGTGTCTGTCAATGCACCTTCGTGGGCTGTAATAAACAGGAGACAGAAAGGGAAGTGGTCCATCTCGTCCCCTGCTGGAGGACTCACGATGCCTACCACATTGTGACAACAGAACAGTTTGTTGCTGTCGTTGTTGTTGAAGGTTTTGAGAGCTACCATGCAGGAGGAGCTGGAGGCGGCCCAGACCAAACCGCTCGTGTCAGACTTGTTCCGCACGCCCAACTTGCGTAAAAGGATGTGTCTCCTGTGCCTTGTGAGGTAGGCTTCCCAGCACGCGTGAGGAATGTTAAAAATAGCGGACACGTGAGTCTGTTTATCTCGAAGGCCATAACGTGCTATAGGAACACATTTGAGATAAAACATGAAGAAGCCACGAAGATGACTGCTATGTTTAGAGAGAGTCAAAGGCTAGGAAAAGACTGACGGAACTCACTGTCCAGTGCGCAGTGTCATCAATCACATGGCCCTGTCAGGATCACCGCCACTGGAAGGCGAGGCTGAGAACCTCAGTCATGGTACAGATTTCGATTTTAAGTCTCTTCACTCTTTCTGTTCTAACTGAGGTAAAACCACAAACAGTAAAATGTACAAATAATACAGCTCTATAAATACACATGTAAATATGCAGCCATCCCCCAGATGAGGATATAGGAAAAACTCTAAAACCCTAGAAGGCCCCACTATTTAGCCTCAAGAATAACATTCCCCACCTCCAGAAAAACTTAATAACAGTTAGGACCCCCATCACCGTACAGCACTTTATGACAGCTGTAAAATCGTCACCGTGCTAAGACATATCCAACAAAGCTGACGAGGCCTTTACTCTTTGTCGCCTACAACGGGCTGCCTGGCTGATGATATCTACGAGCACCGTTCGCGTGACATCGGCTCCAAGCCCGATGACACCTGTCTTTCTTTCGTTCCCCGCAGGTCTGCAGTCTGCGTTCCCTTCTACGGCCTGGCTCTCCACCTCCAGCACCTGGGGAGCCACGTTTTCCTGTTCCAGGTTCTCTTCGGTGCGGTCTCCCTCCCAGCCAACTACGTTGCATTTCTGGCGCTGAATCACCTGGGCCGGCGAGTAAGCCAGGTGCTTTTCCTGCTGCTGCTGGGGAGCTGCATCCTGGCCGTCACGTTTGTGCCTCAAGGTGAGAGAGGAGCACGGGGTGAAGGAAATGTCTTGGCCCTTTTCCTCAGGGAATGTACTCACACCTCTCTGAGGTCAGATGGAAAGGGAGAATGTGGTTCTAATGATTTCCCAAAACCAGCGTGATGATTAGGGCAGATTCTGCCGTTAAGGGGCTGGGGTCCAAGGCCAGTGAAAGTCCGTTCAGATAGAAGGTTGTCGTCATTGTACCTGAGAAGCCCCTGGTAACTGGTGCCATTTACTCCTGGCTGTTTAAGCGAGCAAGTGATCACTTGCTCTTTGGGCCGTCACACGTGTAGCTGTAAACAGCAGTGTTGTGTCCATCCTGCAGTTGTGTCTCATGGAACGGCCGCTACTTCCACTTCCTCTGTCGGGCTCTTTTTTAGTGGGTCCAATTCACTCCCTGATTGCCATATACCCACATGCATTAGGTCACTACACCTTCTGTCCTGGAAGTCCTTTTGACTTCAAGGGAAGAAAAATCTCTTGTCTTCAAGCAGGAAGTGTCCAACAGGAACAGGGAGTGAAGCAGTTAAAGCCTCTCTGAGAATCAGTTTCACTAAATTAAGTAACCGTACATAATGAGCAGGGGACCCAGGTGGTCATCATGCGTCACTGACTCCCAGGTGAGTGGGCTTTGCTTGTCCTGAACGTCAACAGTGAAGTTTGCTGCCGTACAACAGAGTCCCCCCGCCCCCAGGGTCGTAATGCTCTCACGAGATGTCTTTTTAACGGAGTGGAAAACAGACCCTTTCGGAGATTTCCAAAGTCTAACCAATTCTGTTCCCTAACACAGGTCCTTATTCTTGCATCTTCAAACATTCTAGGTCAAACTTCTCTGCAGCTCGTCCGTCGACACGAGTCCCATTCTTTATCACTGTCTGTTCCGGTGTCGTGGACGTGCCATGTCCGCATCGTGTAGGCACCCGGGTGTTAAACTCTTCGGGGACACGAATGAGCCTTACATCCCTCAGCCACTGCTCAAGGGCAGGCCTCCGTCACACACAAGAGGCAGAGGAGACTCTGGACAGAAAAAATGAAAGCAAACTCTTGCTGGTCTCATGTTCCCTCTTTGTCTTTGGCAAATTTCTGTTATGTAGGGAAGGACAATGCAATAACTTACATTGTACAGATTCTCTGTTCAAGCTCTTAGCTATAGATAAGTCACATTTCCCAGCTGTTAGTCACTGCGCCTTCTCTGCCTCTGTGTAGTTCCTCCGTGAAGTATTTAACCCATGCAAACGTCTTCAAAAGTACCTTTCTCACTGCTGATTTGGGGGGTAGTGACTCCAACAGCTCAGATTTCCTGAGTCTCGCTGGTCTTTCCCTCCAGAAATGCAGACCCTGCGCCTGGTTGTGTCCACTGTGGGAGTAGGATTTTCTTCTGCGTCTCTCATGAGTTCTTTTGTCCACGGAAATGAGCTGATCCCCACTGTACTCAGGTAGGAAGCTCTGTGAGGGTGAAAAGAGACCTTTCCCAGCCAATGAACATTTATGCTGGAAATAAACTAAGACTGATTAGTTATCAGAACAAGTGATTATAACAAGAACAATTTGTGGGCAAAATTCACTCACAGCTGACTTTCGCCAGGCCCTGGGTGAAGTCCTTCTAATGTGTCATCTCACACACTCTCCTGAACCACAGAAGGGTGGGTGCTACGAGTAAGAGTATTTCTTAAATAATGAGAATGTCTTAATGCACTTGTGTACTGAAAGAAAGTGTAAGCAAGGAAGACAGCACATTTGAAGTGTGGTAGTATATCGTCAACCTTTATGTGTCTAAACACTGCTGTGCTGTCTCCCATAATCAAAGCAAGGTAAGAAATTACGCGTCACACATGTGGATTTTAACCAGATTATTTTTGTACTGCCGTTTGCACTCCAGGGCAACAGCTTCAGGAATCATAGGGATTGTTGGTAGTATGGGGGCAGCCCTGGCTCCCCTCCTGATGATCCTGACCGTGTATTCTCCCCACCTGCCCTGGATCCTCTATGCAGTCTCCAGCTTCATCCCTGGCCTTGTTGTCTTCCTCCTTCCTGAAACCAAGAATCAGCCTCTGCTTGACTCCATCCAGGATGTGGAAAAGGAGTGAGTAGCCCCTGGCTGTCCCTTGTGGGGGGCTGTGTGCTCTAGGTCTGTAATGAGGGGGGCGAAACAGAAATGAGACCACCGTCCTCTCGGTGGGCGCAGACCTACACTGTTTCCATGTGGTCAGTGCCTTTGGTTGGGCTGCAGTGTGATCCCTCCCGTAGTGACTTCAGACTCTGCCAAGGCCCCTAGGCCACACAGACCAGCCTTGCCCAGCCTGCACCAGTAGGTTTAGTGGTGACCGTGCCCTCATGTGACACCCCCCCACTGCTGAAGGTGTTTCATGAACATGCAAAGCTCCGAACACCAGCGCCTCATCCTTAGGCACTGGCTGCCCTCGGCCCAGTGAGTGTTGTGAGCTCCCTGGGACTGCTAGTTCCAGGAGGTCTGTGGGTGTCCCAGTCTCTGAGGAACTGGAGGGAGGCTGGGGGAGGACCAGAACCCCTCCCACAGGTGACCGTGTGTCTCTGGGGAAGGAGTGCTGCCCTTCACCTCAGACCACGAGGTTCTCACTGGAGGTGGCAGTATTGAGAAAAGAGGACAAAGGTGGTAAATACTGGTATTCAAGAGGACCAAGACTTGGAAAGGATTTTTGGTGAACTTGTGCTATGCTTTCCTAGCCTTTTCCGAATCCCTTTGGCCCATGCCCTGGTGTCCGGAGGTGAGAGTGGAGATGGCCAGAGCTGCCTTCCCAGTCCCGCCCTGGGAGCTCGGTGTTTTCTCCATCATATTCACTCAGGATCCAGGGCAGTCAGTGGTCGCGGCTTTCGTCAAAGCTGGCGGGTCAAGAATTAGCTTCTCTACAGTTTTAGCTTCTCTAAAAACATAGAACATGCATGCTTTTTCTGTGTTTCTTTAACTTGTTGTGTTTGTTTGCTGTGTGATTGTATTCTAGGAGAAAAGGCTCTCGGAAAGGAAAACAGGAAGGCACCTATGTGAAAGTGACCCGGTTTTAAGGGATCCCAGCAACAGACTGCTAATCCGAGGGCCAGACAGAGGGGAGTGGGATCATCCCTCGATATAGGCGACTTTCGGGAAAGAATGAAATAAAAAGCTGTGATGAAAAAGTGGATCTCATTTACCATTGCAGTACTAAATAAGTACATATAAAATACCTATGATTAATCATCGTAAGAAGTTTGAGGAGCCCTGGCCAATGAGGCTTAGTTGGTTAGAGTGTCATCCTGTACAATGGAAGGTCGCAGATATGACTCCAGGTCAGGGCACATGCCTAGGTTGCAGGTTCGGTCCCCGGTTGGGGCAACCAATCTCCCATCGACGTGAGAGGCTACTCTCACATCGGTCTCTCTCTCTCTCCCCCTTCCTCCCTCCCCTCTAAAATACGCATGTCCCCGTGAGGATTACAGAAAGCAAAGAAGTCTGAGGAAGGCTGTCAGCTTTTAAAGAAAGCATAATAAACTGTGTATAATAAATTTTGATCCCTAACATGTTTGTGGATAGGAAGAATAGTATTAAAAATATTGATTCTGCTCCAGTTACTTGGTAGAGTAATTAACTACAAAGAAAAAAACCATGTACTTTTGAAAGAATTTGAAAACGTTACCAATTTATCTACAAATTAATAATAAACAAAGTGACCTGAGCAAGAGAACCACAGAATGAGGGGGGCTGGCTAGTGTTTCGGGCAGCGTCTGCTTGACTCCGTCAGAGCAGCAACGGTCAGAACAGCAAGAGCGGGCGTCTTCGCTCATCAGAGGAAGTGCGGAAACAGACCACAGGAGATGTAACAATTAATATGTAATCCTGATATCACAAATCGCTGGGCAAAGTAAAGGATTATGTAATAAATAGCATAACTAAATACTTAAAAATACATGACTAATAATGTGATCTCATACCCTAACCCCCAAAATATTCTACTTTAATAAGAAGTTAATTGGAAAAAGTAAACTCTAATTTCCAGTAGAAAACTTGGCTACAAAATCTTGGGATAACAAAATGTTTTGAGCAATAAAGCAAATGCTAGACTTTAGCGACAGGTGATTTGAATACAACTCATTGAGAGCCACTGTTGGGCAAAGCCTCAACAAATCATTGGAGAACACCAGAAAAATGTTTCACCAAAATGATAAAAACAGGTCACTTTCGGTGGTGGACTTTTAAGTGACTGTTCCTTTCTCCTTTGTTTCTGCCCTCGACGTTTGAACAAGGAGTACGTGTAATCTCAAAACACGGTAAAATGTCAACAGTGAAGGAGCAAATGAAACGATAAACAGTTTTCAAAATGTGCTGCTGACAGGTAGAATTATCATCAGTGTCCACCTGTTTTGACCTCTGCCTTAGTGTAACGAACACCTGACTCGCCGTAGCTCCACAGGGTCCACTTTCACAACATGATCATTTCCCCATTCCCGGTGCATGGGGATCAGATCTACTTAGAGGTTGGCAGGACCCTTGGCCTGTGGGGTAAGAGCTATGACGATGGAAAGGGCCAAGGGGAAATTGGAAAGCTGCTGTCTAACTCCCTTCCGAGACGGTAAATCAGAAGGAACGGGATGTTCTAGCGGACAGAAGTTACTCCATCCCTCGAGGCCTGAAGCTCACAGGGGTGGCAGTTCCCATTACGTCCCTTTAGTTACTTGTGGAGTCGGGCTTGACTCCACTCAAGTCTGTCCCTGCAAACAACTGAGTGATCTTGGAGGATAACTGTGGACGGCCGTGAATAGAACCAGGCACTAGATCCAACTGGAGCTTCTTTCCACTCGTGGATGGTGTCTTCGCCTAGGGCACGGTTTCTGTGGTAGACCTTCGCCGAAGCCCCTCCGAGGCACGGGCAGTGATTTCCTACAGCAGCAGAAGCTGAAGCCCCCCAAAGAAGTCGAAGACAAAGAAAACAATGTGATTTCAAGTATAACTTACTCTAATCCGAAGTTGAAGGGCACGAAGACAAATGCTCTCAATGACGAGTGCTGGTGGGAAGCCCGCTGCTTTTCCCAGGGGCGAGTCCTGGGGGTGAGCGCTGGGTCGGGTGACATCAGGCACTGGTTTATTAAAGGATAGTTAACGACTTCCTGAGCAATGTTGGGAAAGACAGCAAATAATTTTATAAAAGTAGGTGGAAAATATAAAAGTGAAAGTACCTGTCTACATCAAAAAGCAACAACAACAAAAACCAAAAAAAACAAAAAAACAAAAAACCCAAAGGGTCTCAGAAAATTATTGCTGAGGGAAAGAACAAAATCATCAGGTGTTCCTGGAAACCAGAAAACATTTTTGCTTTCATTCAGTGGTCCTTTGGTTTAAGCCAGAAGACTGTGTTTAATGCAAAGAGAAAGGATGTGATTTAAAATCCTATATGTAATGCTAGAACTATATTATCAAAAAGTAGTATCTAAAAGGCCCTGACTGGTGTGGCTCAGTGGGTTGGGTGTCTTACCTCAAACCGAAAGGTCACCAGTTGGATTCCCAGTCAGGGCACAGGCCTGGGTTGCATCCGTCCCCAGTTGGGGTGCGCAACAGGCAACTGAGCAATGTTTCTCCCCCCTTTCTCCTTCCCTTCCCCTCTCTCTAACAATAAATAAACAAAATCCTTAAAAATATATATCTAAAAGGTGGGGGGTATGTAGCAGTGTTATATGTTAAATTTTTATGCGGAACAGTATAATATCTTTAAGTAATGACCGATATGTTTTATGTTTGCTCCGGCCACAAACGCACATACACACTTCTCTTCCTTTAATTTAATTCTTCACTGGTTTGCCAGGACAGACCCAGCCGACACCTGCTATCTCGGCATAATTATTCAGTGTCCCCTTTCACTCCCCAAAGTCCCTCGGTCTTGTTCTTATGATCGAACGACCCAAGGGCTTTCTCTTCAGGTCAAGTAGTTAAACGTGAGCCCTGAAACCTAGACGTGCATCATCTTGTCACAGGAGGGACACTGTCGAGGTGAAACCAGCAAACTTTTTCTTTAGGGTTCAAAAATCTTTGTCCAAGTGTAAGAAAGACTTAGGAAGACATCCTCGTTAGCTAGTCCTGTCCCCGACGCCATCCCTGCAACCCTGAGACTAGCTAAAGATCTGAGCTGGGGAAGGAGTATCAGAAACAAGAACGTGCCCTGGCTGGTGTGGCTCAGTGGGTTGAGTGCCAGCTGGCAAACAAAAGAGTTGACTGTTCGACTCCCAGTCAGGGCACATGCCTGGGTTGTGGGCCAGGTCCCCAGTAGGGGGCGTGGGAGAGTCAACCACACACTGATGTTTCTCTCCTTCTCTTTCTCCCTCCCTTCTCCCTCTTTAAAAATAAATTAATAAAATCTCAAAAAAAAAAAAAGGAACAAGAACGTAGGCGCTCATGAAAAACTGTGGTCAGGTATGTGCCCCTCACCCTGAATGGAGAGAACGAAGTCTCCCACTCAGCAGGAAACCGAGGCAAGGAGGAGACCTAAGGCAGAGAACTGAAAACAAGAACAAACTGACTTAAAAGTTAGTCTCTGTTTTGTTATCGCCAGGCACCAGCAATGTTAAATAAGTGATAACATCCTTCTACTCGTCCCCTAAAAAATATGTTGTTGGGCTATGTTCTAAACAACTGGTGTGACTCTGGTGAAGGTTTAATAGCACACCTGTAGGCTTCCAATGAGCACATTTTGGTTACTTACTGGTTACTAAATATTGTACTGTGTATGGGCACTGGATCGCAGAGCCCCCAGTTTTGCTCGGACAGCTGGTCACAGGCATCTGCGCACCCAGCGGTGCTGACTCGTTTCAGGAGTGAGTCTGTAAGGTTTCAGAGTCAGACGTCTCACTTTGCACACTCATCTCCGCGGTATGCACACTCATCTCCGCGGTATGCATACTCATCTCTGCGGTATGACCTATTCCTGCTTTTAAATAGTGGATTCACAAGAAACAAGGAAAGCATAGTAATTGGAAAGATGAAGAACCTGCATTTGATTTATGTCAGTTATGTCACTTCATGTGCCCACTTGGAGTTCTTTCTGTGTTTCAAACTGAGAACAGTAAAACAGGATGCAGACTGGGAGATGTCAGTGTTTGGTGAGTGAACATTTTGTTTTATATATGAAATACTTATCTGAATTTCACAGTATTTTTTAAATTGAAATTTGAGTTTTAAGTGCTTTGAAAACTATTAGAAAAAGTAAGAAAACAAAGTGTTATGTCAATGGTACAATTTAGTCGTTGCCTAGATTGTAACTTTTGCTAATGTTTCTTTTCTTTTATTTTTTAATGTGCTTACTGGACATTTACTTAGATAAAATATTATATCAGGCTGTAACCAAAGGATGTATGTTCCAATGGTGAGGTAGAATAAAGACTATTGAATAAATGGTTGTGCTTTGCAATATTTCTTTTATTTTATTCTGCAGTTTTACTGGTGTGGTTATGTATATAAAGTCTAATAAAAATTGTCCACAGTCTCTTCTGACTATTATTATTTGTTTCCTTTCATGATTATTAATAAAAATAAGTTTGACTTTTAGAGGGTGAAGGGCTTAAAATATGACCCATTCCAGGTGAAAAATAGGCGAGGTTTGGCCCCCTGAAGTTGGGGACCTGGGAGCAGGCGGAATCTGGGAACCACTCAGAGGGGAGCTCGCCTGAGTCGACACAGGCCATACTAGGTGCTCCCCTGTCTCAAAGGGCAGGCGGCTCCGGTAAATGTCTGGAAGGGCATGACAACAAGCCCACATCTCTCTAGACCTCAAACAGGCCAAGAGGACAGCTAAGGCTAAGGCCTGATGCCTTGAAGTTTCAGAGTCTTGAGGAGGGGGACCCTGTTGGAAAGTGAGGTGAATCCCACCGTTGAGAAGTAGCAGAACCACCAGTCCTCGGCAAGGTGTCAGAAAGAGACCACCCCAGTCACAGCCGATGCCAGAACGCACGCAGCCGGGGCGGAGGCCCGCACAGGATGGAGGGGAGCGGTGGATGGGGCTCCACTCTCCTCCTGCATCGCTGAGGCTCCAAAGGCTTGAGAAGAAAATCCTCTGAAGTGACTCCATGTACAACCTGAAATGACCGGGTTTACCAATGCCGTCCACTCTTGGGCAGAATGGCACTTCTAAAAAGAGGAGATTATAAATATATATTTTCTGAGTTATGTGTTTGCACAGCCTAGTGACTTGGCTTTAAAGAAAATCCCAATGCAGCTTTTACACTGGTGCGTGACAGGGAAGTCCCTTTCCTATTTGCCGACCAGGTTGCGTTGCTGGCGCACGTGGAGGACTCGGTAGCGCTGTGGTCTCCCACCTGCGGCTGTCTCCCTCCACCAGCAGCTGCATTTTTATCATGGAATCCCCGGACATTCACTCAGAGAATGGCTGGTGTGCTGGAAACCGCGGGGTTCTGCCCCCACGCGTGGGGTGTTCTCCCCACCATCTGCAGGGAGGAGGGCCGAATTCGCCCGGCCGCTGGGAGTGTTGATGGCTGACAGCTCCCACCTGAGTTCCTCTCTCGGAGGGTCACCTCCTCCTCCTTGGCAGCCACAGACTACATGTGGAGAGCTGTAAAGGACGGCCCTCTTGCCCCGGTGCGGGGACAGCTCTACAGTGCCACCCAGCTGTGGGCTGGCTTAGGCCTCGGCTGTGACTCCCTGTGACTCCATCCCGGTTCCCTTTCTCCCTCTGCCCAGTCCCGCTTCCTGCGCTCCCCACATAGTAAAAGCGCTGCCCACAAACCACGCCCGGGGCCTGAGCTGCAACAGGAGATCCGCTACAATGCTGAGCTGAAACTGCGAAAACCATGAGCCCCCGAACATGTATTTCTTGTGGGATAACCTAAGGGGAGGGAGGAACCTGCTAACAAGGGTTACCCAGGCGTCTCACTCCACAGGACGGAATCTCAGCCCTGCGTCTGGACAGGGGACTGGCTTTTGCGCAGCAGAGCAAGTTCCGGGGTCCTGTCGGAAGGAGAGCAGGGATCTAAGCCCACACGGTGTGCGGTGGTCCCTCGCTGTGTCCGTCCACCGACTCCTGCGCCACTTCTCCACGATCATCTCTTGCAGGGTTCGAACCGGTGCCTCACGTCATTCCCAGCTGACGTCCCGGAGCCCTAGATCCGGCTGTACTCTTTTAAATAGTACTCTTTCCTCCTCCCCAATTCGACAGTCTCTTAAACCGGTCAGCCTCGCACTCTGCTTAAGCTGCTTTGTTGAGTTTCCCAGCCCCCGCCACTAAGAGAGTCCTAAGGCAGAACTGGGGACTGTCTAGGGCAGCGATTTGTAACCTTTTTCATCTCATGGCACGCCTAAACCAATTACTAAAATTCTGGGGCACACCAAAAAAATATATTTGTTGCCGATCTGATAAAAAAAGTGGATGTAACATTGATTCATTCACACTGCGTGGCTATTGCTGTGTTGGCTGCTGTCATTTTTTATGTTGGACCGTCTAAGGGAAAAGAGGCCCATGCCCCTGACTAAATCGTCAGGAACTGCATGGTCTAAAATAGTTGATTGAGAGAGATGAGGCTTCGAGAAGTCTCTAGGAGGTTGTTTCCCCATCGTTGGAGAATGACAGGCCAGTCACGCCACAGGAGCCTCTCCCCACGCTTCTCTCAGTGCCATCTGCCTGCCACAGTCTCATGTGTCAGGTCTGGGTGCGGGTTCTCAGTGGACCAGGCTCAGCTAAGCCCAGCCTTACAGGGCAGCCGCACGAGTGCGTGAGCTCCCAGAGGGCGGCTCCATCGATGACCTGCAAGCGGTCACGAGAGGACTGTTTTGCTGTTGCCCTGCTCAGACTGTCCTTATCATTAAGCACCTTTGTGCCTCAAGTACCCTCTTCCCCTGTGTATCTCTGGGTTCATGATAAAGCCGCTCTTGACCTCAATTTCCTTATTGTGCCAAGTGGAGACGTTTCTGCAATGGACATTTGCCCACTTGAAGGACTGGATAAAGCTGGTTGGGTGGGGGCACCTGTTTAAGGGGCCACGGGGCCTGGAATGAAGACAATGAATGCCTAAACCCACAGGGTGATCGAAGCATTTAAAACAGTGCCTGGAAGAGCGTGAATACTTCGTGGATGTCACTATTGTCATTGTTGTCACTCCCGTCAGCTGCTGGCAGAGCACATCCTGGAGGCTTCCAGTCTTGAAGTCACCCCTCTGCTGCCCGCAGGAAGCTCTGGGCCCCAGTTCCCCCAGATCCGCTACGTTTTTATCCCTTTTCTGCATCGGGTGCCTTGATGATGTCATGCCCTAAGGGAGGGTTCTGCTGATGACATAAAGTGTGGAAGTCACCACTCTGGAAAATCCCTCAAAGCCTCAGGTTCCCCGTCTTTCTGACTCATCTCTTTTCACTGCCACCTTGACCCGGGTCAGCTCGTGGGTCCAGGCAAAGGGGAAGGGTGCCATCTTCCAAGATGAAAACACAAGGGAGCTACGGTCTCAAGGAGTTTCTTCCAAAAGCCCTCCTTTGGAAGTGGAAGGGGAAGCTCCCCAAATTACTCCTTTACAAAGCACCTTCCACATTGATACAAACACAGGTATGCTCCAAATCTGAAGCTGAACTTTAGCAATCTTTGTAAAAACAAACACAAAAGTTAATCTTTCTATATGTAACCTAGTAAGCTAAATCTGAATGACCAACAATATTTTTAAATAAAAATACCCATCATAATCAAGCAAAACAAAACAAAACCAAAAACTAAAAAAACCTCAAACCACTTCCTCAGGGTCACAAAGTGGCTGGGGTTCCCAGAGAGCTGCCTTCTCGTTTAAGTGTCTGTGAAGCTATACGGTCTGTTTCAGAAGTGCCGAGAACGGGAACTTTGGGAGAGCAGAACCTCAAGTGAATAAGAGCCTTCTTAGAATTTGTATAAGCAGGTACCGTTTCGCTGAAGTGACAGGAGCCATTTTAGCAGGGAACAGTGTGGGGACCAAAATGGTCTATGAGCCTCAGAATGCAGTGGATCCAAAGCCCCCGACCTGACCTGACCTTATACTTGACTGTGAGTTATACAAGCCCAAATCCTAACGGTTCTGGAGTCATCTTTCCCTGTCTAACCTTACTTTTTGAACCAAGCTCTCCTGTACCCAGCTGCAGGAAATCCAGGTTCTGGAGGACACGGACAGGGAGCTCCTCCGGCTTGCTTGCATCCCGGGGCTTCCCCGGGGGTCCCTGAGCACTTCCCTCCTGGGTGCCGCCAACTGTGGACACCGCTCAGTGCCCGCTTCTCAGTGTGAGACTGGAGAATAACGAAAGGGTAACACAAGCACAGGACAAAATCTTAAAACTAGAAACTGGGGAGCAGCTTATCTCTATACCTGGTGTCACAAGGGGGTCTCCCGTCCACTCTTCCCCTCGGTCCCCCAACCAGCTGCCCCAGCGGTGGGGTGTGTACCGCTTTACTCGGTTGGCCTCGCTGGCAGACAGGCGTCCCACTCCCGACTGCGGATGGGTGAGCCGGCAAACCCTGGCCCCGTCGTCCTCATCACGGTCTGTGCAGTTACTCCGTGTTGCCTGGAGTCAGCCTCTCTATCTCCAAGCAAAACATCCAGATCGTGTGCGGCACCTGCTGGCTCACGTGTCGCCAATACTGGGCCTCCCTACCACTGAGGAACACGGCACGTTCGAGTTCCCTGGCTGTCCCTGTGACATGCCAACACCACCACCGTCCCCACTTGCCCATCTCCCCTGAAGTGAAAAGGAATAAACACTAAAAAAGAAGCACACAGACAAGAGACCAGAATTTAACATCTCAGAAACATTTGCATTCCTACTACTTTCCCTTCCCATCTATACCCCGCCCCCCCACTAGTGGGGATGTGCCTTATATCGACAAGACTAAAAAAGGCTCACCCAAGTGATCCCACTTAAAGCAGAGACATCCGTTTTTGCCTGAGGATACAGAAACTGCCAGAAACTGCCACAGGTTTTTAATGGCTCTCCGTTCCTCATCTGCCAAGTAGGCAGCTTTAGGGAGAGCTTGGAAGCAGGGAGAGACCCCTGTCTGCCCCACGCTCCTTGCCCCCTCCCAGACGACTCAGAACTTCTCCCCGCCATCCCTGACCCTGCTTGTGGGTTCAGGCGAAGGTGGGGGAGCCGTGGCATTTGGCAGACACTCAAGAAGGTTTGTTGGATGAAGGAGTGAACATCCGTCCTGATGTGCTCCTCAGGGTCTCTGTCCGAACCGGAAAGAAGCCGGAGAAGTGTCTTTCTGTCCTAAACACAAGCAGGACACGGATGAGTCCCTCGATGGAAGTCACTGAACACTCCTTGGTGTGGGGTAGTGGTTTGTTAAATCAATAACATCCAGTTTGTGGGATTAATCATTAATATGGCCTGTGAGTTCAAAGTCGGGTTCTGACCAAAAAGTTCACTAATACATGACTGAACTGGTTCAAAGCTGAAAGGAATGCACTTTATAGAGTATAAATTCTCGGTATATGGGTCTGTTTCCGAGGAAGTCTCACCCTAGGCTGTGTGATGAGTCAGGAGACTGCAGGGAGAGGCATGGGGAACTGGACTGATTCCTGGCAGGTGGGGGGAGGTGACTGGGACCTGGGGTCAGCCGGGTGTCCCGGTGAAGATTCCCACAGACGAGGGTGTGCTCTAACTACCAGCACCAGAACTGAGCAGAGACCGAGAGGCGGCTCTGCTGGGGAAGGGCAGACGGAAGACAAAGACACACCCAGACTCCAGTGTCTGAGGTCTAGGAGGAGCCGGTCAAGGTGGATTGCTAAGAAAAGAATGGAGGGGAAGGAATGGAAGAGTTTCACTGCAGGTCTATTTTCTCCAAAGGGTAGAAAGGCTCACGGGAGAGCCTAACAGAGCACACGGTTCCGCCTTCTCTCTCCCATGTCCTGCCCACCTGCTAGGTGTCCCGAGAGCCCGCCCCTGGCCTCCGTGGGTGGCTTCAGCTCCCAGGGGGCACTGACCATGCACAACTATGATCTAGATCTTCCCTCCTGTCCACAGTCTCCCAAGCACAGAACTCACTCTTTCCTTCCCCCATTCACACGGTAGAAGTCTGTTGATTAAGTCATTCTAAATAGTCACTTGAAATCAATGAAAATAGCAATTTCAAATTTTCTGGTACTTTTAAGGTAGAAAAGCAAGATAAATGGTCTGATTATTCTTTAAACTGGGGGTTTTAAACAGTAAGGGATAAAGCTGCGTTATAATTTCAAAAGGAAAGGTGTTCCCAGAGGAGGCACCGTTGGCCCTGAGTTGTGAGCTAGAGGTTTTCTTAGATTCCTCCTCCTTTGAACTGCACTGTGGGTCAGTAAGGGCAGGATTAGGGCGATCCAGAAAAGCTCAAGACATTTTAGTTCAATAAAAAGAGCTTCAGAAAAGAGTTCTTCATTACTGGGAACATTCCAGCAGAGGTTTCCAGGATATATCGGATGGTATTCAAGCGTCACAGATTAGGTTCAGCCTCAGAAACAAGTAAGACCCTTTTCTACAAAGAGAGTAGAACGACCGAGTCAGTACAGGAGACGCCTCGCACAGTACCTGGTGACTAATGGTTTCACAATACACATTAGATTCTTCCCACCCTGAGCGTCCATGGATCTAATCACATATATTGGATGTGCTTCTAAAGGGGTCATTGGATACATTCTAGGTTCTTCCAGAAGCTCACAGTTTTCTTGGGGGCCACTGAGCAAGGGAGACAAGGGAGCAAAGGAGGAATGGCTGGTCTCCTTGCAGACGCCGGGAGCCCTTCCTCTGCTTGGTGTTTTCAGCCGCTTCTGGCGGTTGCTGGGTTGGGCCTCAGGCTCTCCACGACAGCTGAGATCATGGCTCCCGCAGCCTTCACGCCTTGCATCAGGGCCTGCTCCACCTGCAAAGCCGATCAGTTTGTGGGAAGCTCAGTGAGGACCCTAGGCTTGCACCCTGTCCTGCCCCGACCTTGCCACTCCCCTGCAGGAGCAAGCCTGCTTGGAGGCTGTTCCCAGAGCAGGAAGCAACCTATGCTCCTTATTTCCAACGATCCCAGAGCTGAAGGGACCAAGAGGAGCCAGGACCACCCGGGAAGGACGTCTGAGGCAGGCGCACTCCCTCTCCCCCAGGTGGGGAGGCGGAAACCGGGCTCCTGGTCCCCTCAGAGCCACTCAGCCTAGCGCTGACTCCAAGGTGGGGCTCAGAGGCAAAGGGTCTCAGAGTAGCACAGCCCCCGAGGCCCTCAGTCTACATACAGGGAACCCGAGAACCAGAAAGGGGAAACTCACTTGGACAGTGTCACTCAGTAAATTCGTGTCTGAGCTGAGGTTTGGGCCCAGGTTTCTGATGAACAAGGGCCTCTTATACTCCCTTGACCCTTAGGGTCTTCTTTTCATGTACAAATGCTCAGGGGATGGGAGATCCCCCATATCAGCGCCCACCAAGCCCCTAGCACCGCACCAGGCCCCACAAGAGGAGGATGCAGGCTGGGAGAGGACCAGAGCACAAAGGAGGAGGTTGCAGAAAGTGAGGGCTGGGAGGGACGGACAGTGTGGGAGGCCTGCTCACGGTCACTGAGAGATGGCTCGGCATGGCAGAGAGAGCAATGCTGGGATTTGCCCAGTGTGCTAAGAAAACATAGGAAAGGTGGAAAAGAACATAGAAAAATTACGTGCCACGTTTAATCCTTGATTTTTAAAAACCTATTACAAAGGCAATAATAAATACTTCCTCTGCTCTTCTTGTGGGGTTTCAGTAAGGACCAAATATGAACAAGAGCAGCCCAGCCTGTCGCAGATACTTAGGCTTTCCAAGCTCTTTTGCACGCACTGTACCTCATTTAGTGTGTCACCCCCCTCCGTCACGGGGGGTGGGTCACAAACCCACAGGCAGTAGCGTCAGGCAGGGGATGTGGGTGAAGCTGGTAGGAGCCCAGCAGCTGCCCCGTCCATCCAGAGGGAGTGGGCCCAGTGGAGCATCAGCAGGCAGGGAATGATCGGCTGCTTATTCAGCGAGGCTGGGAATCCAGGTACTTTTAAATAAAATGTCTATATTGTTAAATGCTGGCAAGTAATTTTAAAAAATACTGGTCATCCAAGGAAAACACGTCTGCGGGCCAGATGTGGCCCACAGGCTGGTAGTTTGCAACTTCAGCAGTAAAGTATCTACCTCGGTTTATGCCCATTTTGTAAAGGAAGGGATGGTCTCAGGACATAATGACTTGACCAGGGAGACCAGGCCAGCTGACAGCCAAGCCGGACTCCACCGGCGGTCTTACTAGGCAGCCCACTGCCCTTTCTCCTCCTCCACGGCTTAGCAGCAATGGAGAGAACCGCCCAGTCCTGTAGAAACAGAAGGCCCCACCAGGCCAGCGAGAACACGGACCATCGATGGCCATTCTGATGAGACAGGAGCCCCCAACAGCTCCGCACGGGAAGGCGTCCCCCGGGCCGGCGCGCCGTACCTGCTGGCTCCTGGGCACGCCGTAGCGAAGGTCATTGACGAAGTGCTCGCAGTTGCCGTCGATCAGACTGTACTGCACCGTCTTGTTGACCATGTGTTTCGTGCGCTGGATGATCTTGTCCACGGGCAGGGGCAGGTACGTGCCGTCCAGCTTGTTGTTGATCTTCCAGGAGCAGCCTTGCAGCACGTCCTGCAGACGGCTGCACTTCACCACAGCCCGGTTGCCGAAGATGGAGGTGATGCTGCCGGCCTCCAGGTCCTCGCCTGGAGGCCAGAGGCAAACAGAAGTCGGGGAGCTGCGAGGGACGGCCGGGGCAGAGCGCCGGCTCCCTCTCAGGTGCGGAGTAAGCCGCGCCCCTGGGGCCTCAGTTCCTCTGTCTGTACAAGGCACGGTCAATGATGGGAAGCTGGCTTAAATGAGCTGCAAAGGACCAGCTTCCCCAAGAAGTGTCCACTGTGACCTGCACTCCCCACTTCCGACCTCCCGCAGCCACCCCTTTCTCCTGAAACTCTAAAAGTGCCTTATGGTGTTGCCCCAGACCGCGTTGTGTTAAACTGAGCTGACCGAGGGACCAAGTCCTATGATCCGAGTCTCGCTTTCCTGGCCAGACTTCAGGAATCTCCATGAACGTGTGCCGAGCACCCGCACGTGTAAGTGTAAGCGTGGGCTCCCGGGTCGTGGGCTGACATGTGGGCCCATGACAGGCCTCCGTCTGCAGCCACTGCAGAGGCGCAGGAGGGACCAAACAGACAGGGTTCTGGATGGGACCTGCCCCCATCAGCCTCCACCCTGAGCCAGCCTGCCTTTCTCTCTACTCAGATTCTGGGGTCTTCATGAAGGGTGTATTTGAAAACAGGGTTCCACAGCTTTGAGAAAATAAATGTTTGAAAGCCGCTGTATTACCATATTCAGTCCTTAGAGGAGACAGAGGCTCAGAGAGGGCCGGGAACCTGCCCAAGGTGAGGGGCAGTTTAAAACCAGGGCTGCTTTTCCGCAAACGTGTGCGTCCTCCCCGTCTGTAAGCTGTTTGAGGGCAAGTGACGCCCCTTGCTCTTTTCTTACATATTTGACGAAAATCTGCCAACTTCATAAAAGCTGGCAGTAGGCAATTCAGCTCACAGGAAGAGGTGGCAGAAATCATTTCTAGAGAAAGAGCTGATGGGGAGGGTGAGGTTGTAACTGCTAACAATCCCTTTGGTTATGCGAGAGGGAGGCCCCTGGAGAGGAGAGGTGGCAGGGAATGTTGTAATGTGAAGCAATGTCTACCTTCTTTGTTCTATGAGCAGGCTTCCAGGCCGGAAGTGCGGGGGTGTGTGTGTGTGTGTGTGAATGGATGGGGCAGGGAGTGGGGCGCTGGAAGAGGGGGTGCTCTGTGGGAGGTCTCAGCAAGGTGAGGGCTGGGCCAATGGAGGCAGACAGGCCACAGGCCACAGACCTTTGGTACCAGTGACCTTCTGTAATTCAATCTCAAAACAGGCAGCACAAGCACAGGATGAAAATCCAAAAGGCATCCAGTGCTGTGGAGCCCCCTCCTTCCCCTTCTCCCAGCTCCCCCAGGTCCTACCACCTGAGGTGGCCCCTCTGACCGATGGCTCTGGATGGCCAACCTTATACTGTTTCTCATTCTGTGCTGTAACTTTCTATTACCGCCAACCTGTCGTCATCAGCCCTCTACCGCCATTTCATCGGCTACCAGTCTAGCCTCAGCTTTGTGTTAGCGCTGCCTTGGGAAACGAAAGGAGAGCTGTGTCCACACTGGGGGTGGGGCGGCCTGGGGCAGGCAGGGAAGAACTGACAGGCCAGGTGAGAGTGGAGGTGCCCTAGGTGGTAAGGAAGCCGGAAGTAGTGCTGGGGGGGGCGGCAAGTGGCGATCAGAGCAGGTGAGCACCCGCACCCTCCCGGGGCATCCTCAGGAACACGGGGAAGGGTGTGGAAGTGCCGTCAACGTGGATGGAGGCTCGGGTTCCCAGATTCAACACTGAAAGGAAAGGGCGGCCTAGGTGGTCAGGGGCCTGGGCCCACTCTCACTTGAGTCTCCCGTAGAGCTGGGCACGCAGTGGCATTGGGCAGATAGAGACCAAGTTCTGTCCCACGGTAAAGGGAGGGCTAGTCATGCTTCAGGGTGAGGCAGCGGCTGAGGGACACAATCATTAACGGTGTGTGCTTTTCCTTTGCTAACTGAAACACCACTGTTTCAGCAGAGTGTCTTACTCGGGGGGGCCAGGTGGACCACGCGATCGTCCTCCACGTAGATGGCCCAGTGCTCATAGCCGATTCGAAAAATCTCAATCAGGTCTCCAGGTCGGGGTCTTGGTTTGCCCTATGATGGGAAGAAATACAGTAATAAAGACAGGGCGCATGCCCCAGGAGTTCCAGGGATGCTGCTTGGGGGTCAGCTACAGCTCAGCCTGAAGGCCCTGCCTCTCCTCTCTGTACGGAAACTCAGGCTGGAGAAAGCTCTCTTCACGCAAAGGAGCGAAGGCCCTTCCCCCTCCTGCTGTCACCCTCGTCACTAAAGGCAGCGAGGCTGGTGGCTGCACCGGTTCTCTAGGTATTAATTACGCCCTCCTTATATACGCTGCGTAAATGACTGACAGGACTGCTTTAAGCATTTCTCCTTGACTTTGAGCACCCAGTGAAGCTTTCCCAGTAGAGGGCGCTGCAGAGACATTGCAAGAAGAAGAGGCCCCCCAGCAATGCCCTGCCTTGGGAGAGGGGGCCATGATTACTGGCACCAGTGTGGAGACACCTGGCGGAGGTCTGCCTGAGCCTCAATCCCTCTGTCCCCATAACCTTGCAGCCTCTCTAGGGTCCTCTTGATGGACAAAGTGCCCCAAAGCCTCCTGCCCCTGCGGGCCTCCAGATTCCCTCTGCAGGTCCCCTGCATGGCCCTCTGTGGCCCAGAGGGTCCCCCCTCCTCTGCATGCCCACCCCATGGGTTGCGGAAAGCCAGCTCACCACCTACATTCCAGAGGGTCGCACGTGCCCAGAACTGGAGACCAGCTGCAGCCTGGCCAAGCCAACTTCCTGCTCTCCAGGGTGTGGGCCCTACCTCTCCAACGAGGTCTGGACCCCTTCCAGGTCTGTCCTTCCTCGAGTGCCCTCCGGGTCCTCAGCCCTGGGAGGCCATGTCAAGCTTCCCGGTATCTTAATAATTCTTGACATTAAATCCCCCCTGTTTAATCTGCTGTGTGCTTTCTAGCTCCTGACCAGACCCAGACAGCCGATACTCTTCAAAGAGGCCTGGGGAGAGGGCCCGCTCATCTGAGAGACAGTGCGTGTGCACGGCACATTACTGAGCACCAAAAGTTTGTTAAGGGGGTAGGTACGGCTCACGGTAAGTGCTCTCACCAGAGTTAAAAGAAAAGAGAAGAAAGCGATCCCAGAGCTGTGGCCACTGTAAACCTGAACTTATATCCCACATCCCTCCTCCTCCAGCAATGCGCTCAGCACCAGAAACACATAACAATGCAGTCTGAGTTCTGATGCCCGCCCTGCTCGTCCTCCCGAACTGTCACTGCCACTGCGTTTGTGCCGGTGGTGCTGGGAAGACGCCCGGCTCACGCATTCCTCCCAGAGAAGCAGGCATGCTAGGGAGTCAGAGCCAGGCAGAGAGGTGGGGACCGCCCCTTCCTCCGTCAACTGGGCAAGATCGTTGTCGCTGCCCCTGAGTTTGCAACAATTTCCCCAGTTAGTCTGGTTTCCTCCAGGCTGTAGCGCTCCCCCCAGTTCCCAGCCTCATTTCCCTGGGCGAGGACCAGCATTCGCTAGGGCATGAATTCACCGAAGTAAAAGGGGCTTTTCACGTGTTTCTTTTGACCCTTTTCTGAGATATAACTGACAACCCTTCAAATGCACACAGTTTAGGTATACAGTTCAATGATTTTTAGTAAATTCACAGCATTTGCACAAGCTTCACCAGAGGCCTATTTGAAAACATGTCCATTATCCCCAAAAGATTCCTCAATCCGTCTGCGGTCAGACCCACTTCCTACCCCCAGCCCCGGAGAACCTTATACACACCAGCCGTCACTCACCTCTCTTCCCCTACCCTTCCCCCCAGGCCCCAGACAACCACCAATCTACTTTCTGTCTCTACAGACCGGCCTTTTCTGGGCATTGCATAGAAACGGAATCACGTATCATGGGGTCTCCTGTGTCTGGCTTCTGCCACTGAGCAGCAGAGTGTCGGGCCCATCCGTGCCGCTCTGCTGTTCTGTGGAGCCGCTTAAACTACTTTGCTCTTTTTCAATATTATCTTGGCTAAAGGAAATTAAAGATGATTTGAATACATGAAAACACATTCCACGTGCATGGACTTGAAAAGTATCATATTAAGGTGGAAATGCACCAAATGGATCCATAAATTAAACACAATCCCCCCTTGAAATACCAGTAGGCATTTAAACAAAAAAATAGACATGGTGATCCTAAAACTTAATGTGGTGGAAGGGAGGCCGTTCTGGCATGAGCTAGACAGGAAACAGGGGAGAGGAACTGCAGACCAGAAGGGTGGGCGCCTCCTTCAAGGTATTGGCTGTGGAAGCCAAGAGAGGCATTGGGTGGGAATGAAGAGGAGCGAGGGGTGAAGGGAGGGAATTTTTAAGCCGGGAAGGACGGCGGCACGTGTTACGTTCTGCGGGTGAAGCTCCAACAGGAAGAGGGGTGAGGAAGATGGCAGAGAAAGAAGAGTAATCAGCCCCCGAGGGGTCCTGACAAAGTGGGAGGGCCAAGTTCAAAAGCACAGAGTCGGCCTTCGCACAGAGGCCAGGGAGGGCCTTTCCCAAGAGAAGGCCATGTTTGTCTGCTCCAGCTGTTGCACAGAATGCCACAGGCCGGGCGCCTCCAACAGCAGAAGTTTATTTTCTCACTACTCTGGAGGCTGGAAGTCCAAGACCAAGGTGCCAGAAGGGTAGTTTTCCTTCTGAGACCTCTTCTCTTGGCTGGTGTGCAGCTGTTATCCTGCTGTGTGCTCCTGTGACGTGTGTGTGTGTGTGTGTGTGTGTGTGTGTGTGTTTGGACAGGGAGAGAAAGCCAGCTCTCTGGAGTCTCTAATCTAATCCTTTCAGAAGAGGGCCTCACCCTTAGGGTCTCAAGTAACCTTCATCAGGTCTTCCAAAGACAGCCATACATGGGATCAGGGACTCTACATACAGACTGGGTGGGGGACACACATGTATTCAGTCCATAATGACAGTAAGTGCAATCTGGTAAGTGCAAAGGCCCCGAGGAAGGAAAGACTTGGGTTCATCAGCAGTACAGGAAGGCAGCTGGTGTGGCTGGCACCGAGCGAGCAGGGAAGGGGAGGGATACAGGATGCATTTGGAGATGATGTGTAGGTACAAAGAAAAAGAGGAGAGAATGTGGGCCGGCGGGAGGCGGGGTCCAGACCCACGTCCATGGCCAGCAATCTCTAAGGCCTCCTCTGAGGAAAAGAGCTGGCTGGTGTTCCTCATGTGCTAGGACCTCCAGACACCAATATCTCGTCCGCCCGATCTTGCCATCAGTTCGCCCGGTTGCACAAAGCAGTGAGTAATTCTGTGTGTTTTCAAGGGCATGCACACAGCTTGGCAAAAGCAGCAGGAACAGGAGCTCAGGGACTGAAGGGATGCATCCAGGGCCTCTAAATAGCATGGCAGAACAAGCAACCTTCAAGAAGGTGAAGAGTAAACACCCTTCAGAGACACGCGCGCAGGCCTGAGGTGGGTGAAGAGGAAAACAGAACAGCTTGAAGTGACAACATGGCGGGTTTTTGTCCTAAACCCTAAAACAGGGGAAAGGGAGTGACCCCTGTGTTAACGTCATACACAGTTTCATGCCGGGAGTGGTGATGCTGCTGCTTGCACGTTGGAATGTAGGTTCTTACCGTCTCCCCCCAGCCACCCCCAACAGTCCATGAGGACCCTGTGGGCCAAGACTCTCCTCCCAGATCTCTGCTGAGGAAAGAATGTTAGAGAAGTAAGGCTATACAGTCCTGATTTCACTGTTACTGAGTAAAACCCTGTTCATCTCGTACCACATGTTTGCCTATGATGCTATCAAATGAGATCCCCGAGCCCACCCTTAAAAGTGCAGGTCTGCCCTAGCTGGTGTAGCTCAGTGGATTGAGCGCGGGCTGCAAACCAGGCATCACAGGTTTGATTCCCAGTCAGGGCACATGCCTGGGTTGCAGGCCATGGCCCCCAGCAACCTCACACTGATGTCTCTCTCTCTCTCTCCCCCCCTTCCCTCTCTAAAAATAAATAAATAAAATCTTAAAAAAAAAGTGAAATTGTTAAAAAAAAAAGTGCAGGTCTGTGTACATTTCTGTCTTCAAGGACCCTTCCGAAGTGTTGAAGGCGACAGCCACCCTAGGCGACAGAGGCGGCGGTAGCTTTCCGCGTCAGTGTGCTGCAGAAGGTGATTTCACAAGATACTAAACTGAAAGCACCTGTGAGGGTATCTCCCGAGAGAAAACACGTCTATGCAAAGACGTGCACACAAATGTCCGTAACAGTTTTGTTTGTAATAGCCAAGCAGTGACAACAACCCAATGAGCAGAAAAGTGAGCATGCATACTGTGGAACACTGCTCAGCAGCCAAGAGGAACGAACCACACGGCTGTGACTCCAAGTAATTATATAAAGTGATGAGAAAGAAGACAGACTATAAAGGGCCCATATGATATGATTCCATTTATGTAACTGTCTTAGAAATGCACATGAATCTATAGTGACCAGAAGCAGATCAGTGGTTGCCTGGGGATGGGGGCGGCGTGGGGTGGTGGAGGGACTTACGAAGGGGAACAGGAAGTTCGGGTTGTGGGGATGGCTTCACGGGTATATACGTATATCAAAAATATATTCAGCTGTATATTCTAAATATGTGGTGTTTACTATACGTGCCAGATGTAGGAATGTCAATTATACCTCAATAAAGCTATTTTTAAAAAATTAAAAAGGCATATAGCCAACATCCCAAATCAGTATGCAGCTCAAGCTGCCACACAGTCTAAATAAAGTAAAATTCAGTGTGTGGAGAAGAAGTCACCAGGGCTGCCTGTGGCTCTGGTCACACACACCTTGGCTGCTGGCTTCGTCAACTGGCCTGTGGTCTCGGACTTCAGGGACACGCTGGACTCAGTTCTCTTTGGGGTGCGTGCGGTCTCCGAGTTAACCCCAGGCTTCTCCCTAAATGGATGTGGTGATCATACAGTTAACAAAGAACACTCCTTCACAATTCCCGGAAACCCTGTGTTACTTCAGATTCGTGATTTCAGGAGAGCTCTCGGTTTCGCTTTTGAGAGTCGAGGAAACATTTCCCCTCGAGCTTGCTTCTATGATACTGTTAACTGTCATACAAAATAATTGCCAGTTACTGCTTTGCAGTCAATTGTTCTAAAAGGCTAATGATAATAAGGAGTAGCTTTCAGAGTTTTTTTTTACTTGCTAATAATCTTTTTTAAAACTTTATCAACGTGATACTTGCATAGAGCTTTAAAAAACGCTAACCGTATATAATGGCTTATAATGACACGCAAGAGGCCTCGGCCCCTCCTTCGTCACCCAGGTCCTACTGCCGCAGGCAGGCCCCGTGAGGTCCTGAGCTGTTTCTCCCAACAGTTAGGTCCATATTCCCAAGAAATTGTGTTTGGCCGCAACACGGTCACTGCAAGTAATGTGACAGAAGTAGGTATATTTTCTCCTTGGATAAAACATGCTGCAAAAGAGGACCAGACCTGAGACCAAGAACATGCTTCTGGGATTGAAATATATCGAAGCCGAAGAGACCTGGGTTTAAAACCTGGCTCTGACACTTGTCCAAACCTGAGCTGGTAAATTAACCTGTCGGAACTCAGTTTGATTGTCTACAAAACAGAGGTGGTAACATTTGTCTCCGGAATTGTCAAGAGGGTTAAATGAGGAAGCAGATGTTTATATCGGCACATTACCAATGCAACAGGGCGCTTTTTTAAATCTTTCTCCAGCTTGAGCTCTTCTGGAAAGTATATGACATGGGGTTGGGGGGCAGGGGGTGGCTGTCCTTTTCCATATAGCTCCACTGGAAACTTTCAGCCCTCCAGAATTTTAAAAAGAGGCAGCTGAGGGCATTGGCTGCATCATTCATGAGTTACCCACTGGCAATGTTGGAAAGGCCTTCCAAAGCACTTCTGTTCTCAGGGCTCTGGAGAAGGGGCCCTGTGGCCAGAAATCGCTGGGAGAGACCCCTCCTGCCAACGAGCCCCGTCACACTCTGTTGCTAGGACCACACCTGCCTTCTACTTACCGTGTTGGTGGGAGGCTGGTCTGCACAGAAACTCCACCAGGATTTGTTTTATGGAACTGCCAGCAAAACCCATTCCTCGAAAGGCTCTACCACCCAAAGACCCAGTCCTTTCATGCAAAGAACCTTACCCCTTCTGGAGGCTTCTGCCCGGTTTCAACGGCCCCTGTTTTGGCTGCTTGGGCAAGACCTGGACCAACACTTGGGATCCCACGCGTTCTATTTCAAGGGGGAAAAAAAATGCCACTTAAACCACACTCGCCTCCCGTGGGGGGAGGGGTGAAACCCGGAGAGCGGGAGGTTCAGGAGGTCACCGTGGCGGTGAAGGTGGGCTGGGAGCTCTAGTCCCGACCCTGACAAGATGGCTAGTCTGGGATCCGTTTCTGGGTGAATGAGTGAAGGGGGTGTAGGACCGGATGCTGGAGAGGGCGTCCCGGGGTCGGCATCCCAGAGAGGATGAGGAAGTCAGAGGAGTCTGTCCCAGATCGCAGAAACCTTGGGGCTAAACCTGAGGGCGGAGGCTTCTGCAGAGACCGGCCCTTCTTTACCTGCCCCATTGCTGCCACCTCTGCCCCCTTCCCCTGAAGCGCAGTGGGAGGGTAGATTCTGGGCGCCTGCCTCGCTCTGATTAAATTAACGGTAAGAGATTATCCCGAAATATTTACTGGTTCCGGCTCACAGGCATTTCGCACAACCAACGAACGCCTACGAGAAGGGGTCTTGAAGGCACCGTAGTGACTTTTGTGGGGCCGCGGCGGCGCCGCGGCTCAGTAGGAGGGGCCCCATTCCTGCGGGCCCCAACTGGGGAACAGCTGAATGTTGATGGTCGCCTGGTCCCATACCTGCCGTTCCCGAGGCCGGTTTAGGGCAGGACCCGTGGGCCCTCGAGGAACGGAGCCGGCCCTTCCTCCGGGAGGCGGGGTTCAGGCCCATCCCCCTGCTGCGGACCGGCGGGTCCCCGGGCCTCGCAAGGGGCGTTGCTCCAGGCCAGTTCCCAGTGGGCGCGGCCCCAGGTCCCCCGGAGCCGGAGCTGGGGGGTTCAGTGTGCTGGGGGCAGCGCGGGACGCGCACAAACGGCAGGGGCGCGCGGGGCCAGGGGTCGAGGAGGGGCGTGCGGAGCGTGTCGCCAAACAGCGAGGGCATCAATAAGGCTCTGAGAGGAAAGGCAGGGAAAGGGGGCTAGGAGATTATTCGAGGGGTGCAAGGGAACGCAAAAACAGTTCACTTAAAAGCTCAGAGGTGGCACGTGATGCAGCCGGAGAAACTGAATGTCCCGGAGCAGACCGGAGCAACGAACGCAGAGAGCAGTCGAGGCCGGATTAGGTGGGCCCGGGAGAGACCTCGCAGGAGTTAAAATCTATTATTTAGACATTTGTTTAGATTGCCTACAAGTTTGTCCCTACTTTTGCTTATCAGTCCTTTCTGCATCGCAAACCTTCCCTCTGAATTCATCTATCTTCTTCCTGAACAGAACCCCTGAAGGCCCTATAGTGAACGTTAGCTCCTGGCTGGTGCGGAGCTCAGACGAGGACCCAGAGGTTCTGGGAGCTTCGTGCCATGGAGCTGAGCGGGAGGGGAAAGAACCACCCCTCCTGCAGGCTGCCTGGCTGGGCTTAGGCCGGAAGGAGAAAGGACTTTTATTTCTGGAAGGCCCCCAAGGAGATCCCAGGCCCTCTCTGGAAGGGTCCTCAGTGGCAGAGAGTGTGGAGTAGCAGGGCCGAGCAGGCACACTGTCCCAACCAAGACTGCAGAGGCAGAGGCCCCTGCACTAGGGCTAGAACCACACTAGAGGGAGTCCGTGGTGGCTCCCTGTGTACCGCCGCTGTCAGCCCGGCTCCTCCTCCCTACCCCGCCCCCTGCTGTCCAGGGAGCTGCCAGGAGGGTGCCCCAAGGAGCAAACCGCTCTGCCACCTCCAGCCTGTGAAGCCATGCATCTCTCCCAGAGCACCCTGGGGAGACCCCCAGCTGCACGCTGCAGGGTCCAGGGGGTTCTTTGGTTGGTTGGTTGGGGTGTTTTATATTCATGTGGTTTACTTTTTATTACTGAAATTCTCACACACAAATTTTCATTTAGAGGAAGCAGAATAACGGATCCCCATTTACTTCTCTCCAGCTCCTCTGATGACCAATACAGGGCCAGTCTCATTCTATCCACACCACCCCCTCCAACTTCCTCTGCACCGGTTGTTCTGGAGCACGCCCCAGAGTGCGTGTCACTCCAGCTGTAGATACTTCTGGGCACGTGTATCTCTAACAGGTAAGGAGTCTTTCAAAAGTAAAAGTGACTACAATACCCTTAGCACATTTAAAAACATCCCAGCAGTTCCATCACGTCGTCAAACAGCCAATGTTCGTATCTCCCTGATTGCCGACACAATTTTTAACTGTTCATTTGAAACAAAATCCAAATAAAGTGCGTCAGTTACAATCACTTGATGTGTCTCTTCAATTTTTTAAATTGAAGCAGGAGGCGGCTGCCTCCAGTCCTCGGATGGCCCACAACTTCTGGTTTTGTGTGGCCTGAGAGCCAGGAGTGGTTTTCCGTATTGTGAAATGGTTTTAAAAATCAAAGAAGAACATTTGTGGGATATGGAAATCCTACGAAAGTCAGCATCCAGCGTCCATTAAGTTTTACTTCAAAGTAACCACTTTCTTCATTTACATGTTGCCTGTGGCAACGTCCCCATCACAAGGGCAGAAGTGACTCCCAGCTGTGGCACCCCGAGACTTGATGGCCTTCAGAGACTCAGAGATTTACTGCCTGGCCCTTTATTCGGAGAGAGTCTGCCGACCTCCGCCCTATGGGTTCCCCCTCTCCACTTTTTTTCCTGTAATTTTTAATTGGAGAAACTGGGTCCATGGCCCTGTAAGTCTCCCGCGGTCTGCATTCTGCCGCCATAGTGCGGTGTCTGTCTATGGACTGCTGGTCGAGTCACCAGACTCAATCCAATTGAGATTTGAAGACTTTTTTCCCAGCACGATTCCTGAGTGGTGACGTGTTCCGCCCTCAGGCAGTAAACATGTTTGGCTACTTTTTCTTTTTATGACGCTGAGGTGTCACCAGGTCTGCGCCCCAGCGGGGAAGACAGCAGCAACCAATGCAGACAAGAGCAGTGGTTGGAAAAAACAAGCCTCTTTGGGTGTAGAGTTGACGCTGACACTACACCATGACCCACAGGCGAGGAAAAAGTTGGGTAGTGAGGGGGTTCAGAGCAGGTCTCCCCCAGATGTGCCACTTTGACATGTGGATTATTCTGAGCTGAAGGCCACTGAGACTCTGCAGGCTCATGAGAAACTTTTAGCTCCCACTTAAAGAATTAGAATTTGCAGTCTTGCCCATGATGAGAGTCATCACCAGACATAACTTCTCATGACTTACCTATAGGTAAATGTCTCGTTACAGAAGTTTACCTCTTATCGTCCTGCAAGGGCCTTCCACCCCTCTGAAGCCCCCAGTCACCTCGCCTCATCCTTAGCTCAGAAAGCCACACACACATACAAAAGTAATAAAATGTGGCTATTTCCCCTGGTTACCCTGTCTCATGTGGATTTAACTGTTGAACCACCCATGAGAGGGATTTTTTTCCTCCCCGGCAGGCTAGGCATCAAAGTAATGAGAGGTGCTGTGTCAGCCTACAGGGGTTGTGGCTGACGCTTGTTCTTGCCCCCATTCTACATTATTTCTTCCCACGTGGGTCCATCTCTGAGGGGGAAAAGGAAGTGCAAAGCAGCTGGCATTGTCCTATTTGTCCCCTCCCCCCCAAGTGTGTGTCCCCTCTCTTCACTGAGCCCAGGAGTGCCCTGAGAACCTGCCTGAGGGCTGCCCCTGCCCCCTGATGACCTCCGCCCCCACTCACCAGCAACGGCTAGAGCCACGGAAACTCACTACAGGGCAGAGCAGCTCCGAGTCATCGCAACTGCTTTCTCCAGAACGTTCCAACGTGCACTCAGGCAACGGTCTTCATTCCTTCACCAACACCGATTGATCATCCCTTGTCCAGGCTCCGCCCAGGCCGATTCCTGCACCCCCACCTCTCCAAAGTGGCCTTGAATGCAGTGAGCCAGCGCCACCCTCCAGGTTGTGCCTTCAGCTTCCCTGTCTTCCGTTAATGCCATCGGAATGTTCTTGATCCTTTGGCCCAAGACGTCGAAGTCAGGTGTTTCAGAGCCCTTTCCCCTGGTCTCCCTTCTCTGGTCCCTGTCAGGTTCTGTCCGTTCTTCCTGCCTGCTGTTTCCACTGACTGTCTCCCCCTCTGTGCCAGGACGATGCCACACGGGTGCCTCGTGACAGAGGACCCACGGACTGAGACGGGCCTCGGTGCTCACAGTCAGGGACTGGGGCAGAGGTCGCTGGCTCGGAGGATGGGGAGGGTGGGGCACCTGGAGACCCCTGACAGCGGATTATGTTTCCCAGTGAACTGGTCATGGAGAGATACAGTAAAATTGCCTCACTTACACTCTGCAGGCGGTGAGAAAAGTAAGTTTCTGCTTGGGCCACAATGCCACATCTGCGGGGGGAGAGGCAGAGAAGGAGGCAGAGACTGGACAGGAGCCGTAGATGCCCACTTGTTACAGCCATTCAGTCTTTCAATGCACGGTGAGCACGAGCTTTGGGTCGGGCCTTGGCTCAGTGCTGGGGATGCGAGAGCACACCTGCCCTCCAGGTGTGTTCTCATGGAGCCGATACTTGGAGAGCAGAGGCAACAGGGGACAGACAGCAAACAAGACTTCACTAGACAGTGACAAGTTATGTACGGTAAGGGCTCTGACAGAGCTGTCCAGGCATCGGGGAGCTCAGCGGGGCGGCAGCCCCGGGAAGAGGTGGAGCCTGCCTTGTTGGTGCCAGGGTCAAGGTCAGCCCTCTCCTAGACCCTTCCCCAAGCTCCTCCTCACTGTGGCTCAGGAAGAAGGATCTGCCCTCCCCCAACCTGACAGACCAACAGACACTAAGGCCCTCTCTTATTCTGGAACCTCGTATGGTCCACTGCCCTGGGGGTGCTGCAACCCAGAGTCACCTGCAAAATGGAGTGTACCATCCTTCCTTCAGCTGCCCCCTCCCCCACTGCAGGCCGTCACCAGCCCACATGCTGGACTGTGGCAATAGCCGTGGGTTTCAGTTATAGCTACTCCTCTGTGATGGGCTGAATGGTATCCCCCTCAAAATGGCATGTGGAAGTCCTGGTCCCCAGTTCCTGGGGTGTGACTGTATTTGGAGATAGGACTTTGAATGGGTACGGAGGGCTAAGGGGTGGGTCCTAGTCTAGGATGACTGGTCTCCTCATAAGAAGAGATCAGGACACAAACACCCAGACCGAGGGGCCACCCCCTGCAATCCCGGGAGGGAGGCCTCGGACCAAAAGGACCTGCCACACTTGGTCTTGGGCTCTCGGCCTCCGGAAATGGCGAGGAGTTACATTTCAGTTGTCCAAGCACCCAGTCTACAACAGCCTGAGAAAGGTCACCTAAAACTCCCCCTCCTCTGAGTCACAGGCAGGCACTGAGGCTGGTGGGGGGGGGTGGCGCATTTGCCTCACTCCAGAAGAACGGGGCTGGGAGACTGGGAACGGGGCCCAGGTCTGACTCCCAGCCTGGGGCTCCAGGCCCCTGTCCAGCTGGTTTCTCCACCTGTGTTTTCTCCTCCCCCCACCCCCAATCCCCACACTGTACATGGAGTTTTCTACCTGAACACACCTCTGATCAAATTTCTCCACACAAAGCACTTCCAGGAGCCCGGCCCCACCACCCCTGGAGTTTCTGAGTGCACCCCTCGGCTCGCTACCCGCAGCCCTGCCAGTTAGGACCTCAGTCAGCACTTTGCAAATGTTCCCACTCGTTGGAAGTCCTGGTCGGTGCGTTGAAATGCAGATTCCAGGGCCTGGCCTCAAGAGATCCTTTCTCAGCAGGTCCCGGGTTGGGGCCCTAACACTTGCATTTCTAACAAGCTTTCAGCTGATGCTGCCTGCCCTTGTGTAGCAGCTAAGATGCCTCCCCTCCCCCCACGGCTGAGGCATGCACACAGGCAGCCCCCTTTCAAAGCAGCCCCTTGCTCCTCCCCAGCACCCCCTGCACGGGAGCCTTTGCCCGGCCTGGCCCCGCCACGAATCCCCTGCTGCCAAGTGTGACGCTGGTCAGACGCTGGTCACACCCTGGAACCTCCCAGCTCAGGAAAGAGCTGAGCAGCTGTGCTGCTGTTAACAGGGAGAGACTTGTCGGAATTCCAACCAAACCGGGGCTGGACCGCCTCTATTCTAAAGGGCCCCAGCGAAGCTTGATAAAAATGCAGATCTCTGTGTCAACACCCCCGCCCCCCACCCCCGCCCCCGAGAGAGACCCCCCTTGGAAACACACACTGCTGTGTTCGCCCTCTCTCTATACACAGATAAATACAGGGAGGCCCAGAGAGGAAAAGCGAATTGTCCCAGGGCACAGAGCACCTTAGAACCGAGGCTGAGCTAGAACCCAGGTCTCCTCTGGCACAGCTCCATCCGCCTGTCACCCTCCCCCCTCACCCCCCACTGTGCTGGGCTGCCTTTTCCGAGCCTAAGAGGGCTCTCCTCTCTTCCTGCCCTTTTCTCACTTCCCCCTACCCCACTTTCTTGTGACACCAGCTGGACCCTGGCGTTTCCAGCTGGTGCTGAAATGGAGCCCCAGGGAACTGGAAAACTTACAAAGCTGAGGAGAGTGGGGAAAAGGGCAAGGAAATGAGGGAGAGACCAAAACCTTTTGAGGGAGGGTCCAGGAGGGGAGGAGAGAATGGGAAGCCAGTCAAAGGTGTCTGGGAAGCTGGGGGTGGGGCCACCACGCCTGCTTCTGACCCAGGAGGGCTCAGAGGGCAGCCCCGGAAACCAGCAGCTTTCCCTGGCCCCCACAGAGCCAGCATCTGCCCGCACCCCACACCTGCCACCCAGCCCCTGCAACGGCCAGCCGTGCGCTTCAGACCCAGAGGGTCTGGTTAGTTAGATGATTGGCTAGTTCATGCGAGTTTCCTGTCCCTGGGACCCGGGTTTCTGCCTCAGCCCCAGTGCAGCAGGTGGGTGGAGAGCTGGGGTGTGGCACCAGCGGCAGACCTCCGCCCTCCCAGGCAGGCTCCACGTGGCATTAGGACTGACAGCTGGAAAAGCTGCCCCGGGCACTGAGGGCCCTGGGAAAGGTGAGTCAGCCCCTTGGGGCAGGGCCCTGGATCAGGATCAGCAGCTGTATTAGAGGCGCCCCATCCCCCATGTCACCTGGAGAAAAACTGGACCCGCTCCCTGACACCTTCATCCTGCAGCCACCAGTCTTCCATCCGGTGAGCAGCCACTCGGGTCTGGAGGCTCCCAGGACTCGGGGCGTCGTCCTCCCACTGGGTCCTGATTCCCAGGTGGTGGGTGGAGGGGCCCTTGTCCTTGCACCCAGCTTGCCCAGCATCTGCCCACGGGCTCGCAAACTGAGCTTAGCAAAGCGCTGACCAGCTAATTCCCACTTGAGTGTGAATGACCACTGGGCTCCCAGGGCCCTTGCTTGGGAAGTAGTAGATCCTGGAGACACAGGGCTGTGCCCCTGCTGCATGTGGGTGACTAGGAGGATCTGGGGGAGGTCGTGGGGACACTGAGCACCCAGGAAGGGCAGTCTCACCTCCAGCCCAGGAGGCAGACAGGTGGGTACTTCCAACCCAGGGGTGGGGCGGGGCTTCCTGGCTTCCTCCCCCTGCTCGGTGTCCATGTAGATGCTCTGAAGCCCCCGCCAGCTACACCGAGACTAAGCTGCACCCTCCCGCCAATGAGCACTGATTATCACTCTCTCTCTGCTTGGCCCTCTTCTGCTCAGTGGGAGGGACTGTGATGCTGGGTGCAGCTGAGCTGTGGGTGCTCTGGCGTCTGAACCTCTGCACCTCCCCAGGTGCCTGAGTGATGGGGCGAAGCAGCTGTCCAGGTTACAGCCCCTCCTCAGTCTTCAGGCTGCAGCTCCCACCTGGAGGGCAGTGTCGTTGGGTCTCGGCCCTTTCTGAGTGATTTGGGCTTCGGAAGGCTGCTGGGAGGGGAGAACACCTCGGGAAGGCTGGCCTTGTGACACTGCCCGACGTGCGCCTGCTGTGTGTTCACATTCAACCCACAGACACCTGTTCAGAGCCCACCTGTGCCAGGCTGGGCATTGAGCCTGCAGCAAGGACTGACAGGGCTTCCGCTTTCAAGGCCTTGTGCCCCCTTGTGTGGACGGCCTGCCACACGTCTCCCCAGAAGCCAGCCAGCCAGCCAGCCAGCCAAGGGGTCCGGAGCATGGGGACGGGAGAGATAATTCAGGCACCAGAGTGCATGGTGTTTGGGAAGATGTCAGGAGTCTGGAAAGTCGAGTCCAATTTCATGGGGTGTAGGGAGAGCAGAGGAAGCAGCCCCAGAGAAGGTAGGAAGTTGTGAAAGCCTGTGCTGTGCTATAAGAATGCCGGGGGACTTCTGTGCGGGCCAAGGGAGCCTGGGGAGCTGGGCCAGGCCGCTGAGAGGTAGGCATCTCTCCAGCGCCCAACAGCAGGGGCCTCTGGCAGGGCCCGACTTGTCCATTCTTCTGCCTCCCAGATCCCAGGCTCCGGCCAGCGCACAGTCCTCAGGAAGCCGGGGCAGCAGACTTCTGTGGCATCCAGTGGACAGCCAGCCTCGCTGGGGAGGGCGGCTGGGCTGGTGCTCCAGGGGGCAGTGGAGCTGACCTTGGCTTCCCCGGGGCACATGTGGCTTTGACATGTGAAGGTCCAGGAAAGGGGACTAGACAGAGACATCATTTCAGAGAAAACCAATTTTTCCCCATAGGACTTTTTCTGTTTGGAGCAGAAGGATCAAGCTTTCTGGTTCTTCTTCCCTCCCCACCCCTCTGATATAGGGGTCCCTTGGCCTTGTCTCCACCCCTGTAAGGATGGGTTTCTCTCTTTGTCCAGGTGGTTCCTTATGTCACAACGATTTTTGGTGGCTTACGTGCAGGCAAGATGGTCATGTTGCAGGGAGAGGTCCCTCTAGATGCACGCAGGTAAGGGGGTGGCTCCACGGGGCGGGGGTTGGTGGTGCTGGGGCTCAGCCCCAGAGGCACAGAGCTGGGAATTCTGGGGTCTCTGACTGAAGTGCCCTCGGCGAGCCTCCCCTCCCACCAGGTTCCAGGTGGACTTCCAGTGCGGCTGCAGCCTGCATCCCCGGCCGGACATCGCCATCCACTTCAACCCGCGCTTCCACACCACCAAGCCCCATGTCATCTGCAACACCCTGCACCTCGGGCGCTGGCAGGCTGAGGCCCGGTGGCCCCGCCTGGCCCTGCAGAGGGGAGGTGGCTTCCTCATCCTCTTCCTCTTTGGAAATGAGGAAATGAAGGTGATCCCAGGGGCATCGGGTATCTAGAACTTGGAGGGGTCGAGTGCCGAGAGGACCAGGGAGCTGCCCTGGGCCCGTGGGGCCTAATCCACACAGCTCTGCGGTGCCTGGCCCCAAGGAGAGGGATACGGCCACAGTCCCAGTGTGTCTAGGGCGCCTGCATATGCCCAGCACTGTTCTGAGCCCTTAAACATCAGCTCACGGGGTCCTCCCAAAAACCACAGAGGAAGGTTCTTTCCTTCTCCCATCTCACAGCTCAGGGAGCAGGGGTCAAAGAGAGAGAACTTGACCTCAAGGCCTTCACTGCTGATGTGACTCCTGCCAGAAAGATGAAGGGGTCTTTGGGTGTCTCCAGGGGGAAGGAGCTGGGGGGAGCCAGCAGTGGAGGGAGAGCCCACGGAAGAGGGGTCTGCACAGCCTCCTGAGCCTCGGTGCCCTCACCCGTGGACCAGAAGACCTGAGGCTGCTGGCAGGTCTGTGGAGGTGGAATGCAGGGCAACACCATGGGGAGGTGCTGTCAGGGGCAGAGAGGGGCCTAAAAGGTGCCTCAGTTCCAAGGCCCGTTCGGCCACCTGCCAGCTCAACCACCTGCCAGCCCTGTCACCCCATCTGCAAAATATGTCTGCTTCAGAGAGCTGGGACGAAGGGAAATGAGGGAAATGCCAGGTAAGAGAGCTCACTGATGCCTGGCATGAACTCAGCCGCCGTGAGCTGAGCCGGGGCGGCCCCCGTGTGTCTCCAGGTGAGCGTAAACGGACAGCACTTCCTCCACTTCTGCTACCGGCTCCCGCTGTCCCGTGTGGACACACTGGGCATATTTGGGGACATCGTGGTGAAGGCTGTTGGGTTCCTGAACATCAGCGTAAGTTCCCTTTGGGCCAAGACTGGGTGGCAGTGGCCTCTGACTCCCTCTGACACCTGGACTGGCCCAGGCCCTCTCCTGCCCCAGACAAGACCTGTCACACTAGTTATGGCCAAGGTGGAGGGTTTCTGTCCAGGTGTCGGATATGAGCGGGGCGGCAGAAAGAAAAGGTGACTATAGGAAGGGCCCAAGAGCCTGGGGCAGATGTCCATCCTGGGTGTGGGGTCAGACCAGAGGGAGGAGCAATGACCAGGAGGTGAGTCACTTGGAGACTTAGAGCCCTGGGGCCCAGACAAGGGGCTGGCAGTGTGCCTCCCACTTGAGGAGTTTATTGAAATGCCAGCTTCCGGGCCCCACACAGATGCTGCTTCAGTACACCTGAGGTGGGCCTCGCCGTCGGAGCGTTCACAGCGCCAGGTGTGAGGACCACCAACAAAGCCAATGGGAGAGTGAGGTGCTTTCAAGGCCAAGGCTACCTCTGCCAGCATCCCGGCACAGGCAGGGCAGGCCAGGGCCAGATAAATGGTTCCCCGGGGCCTGCAGCCACCCTGAATCCTGCTGTTGCTCATTCTCTTTCCCGACAGCCATTTTCAGAGGGTGGCAGCGAGTATCCAGTTGGGCACGTGAGTCTCTCGGGAGCAAGGTGGGCCCCTTGACCCAGACGTAGGAACTGAGCCCCTGGTTCTCCCTCCCCCAGCATGAGCTGTCCCTCACTGGCTGGGCTGCTGCTCCCCTTGCTCAGGCCCAGCTGCCCCTGCCTCACTGCACAGTTGCCAAGGACACGGCTGGCTCTGCCATGGTCCCTGGACAGCCTGGATTGCCTGTCCCAGCTAGTCTGGTCTCTTGCTTGGGAAGATGGGTGGCAGGCGGCGGGAGAGGGAGAGCTGCCCTGAAGGGGCAGGCCCAGTATTCCTATCAGAAGGTCCCCGTAGACTGGAGCGTTCCATTCCTAGAACAACCCCACGAGGAAGCTGGGGGTGGCCTGCAGGGCAGAAGGGGACATGAAGCCCAGGCACTTGCCCAAGGCCACATGGGGAGTGAACAACAGACCCTCGGGCCAGTTCTTTCCCATTTTCCAGAGCTGGTGTCCTTCTGAACTCAGGAGGACCCCAGAGGGGCTCCTGTCATTCACCTGCATTGACTCCGAGAGACTAACCCAGAGGTGCCCAAGGTCTAATAACAATGTCAAGACATTCCCTTTCATTGAGCCAACATCACATGACCTCTGCACCCCTTCTTCCCGTCCCTGACAGCCTTTCCTGCCGGGGAGCCCCGGGCTGGTGAGTAACCTCCCCCTCGTTCTGGAGCAGGTGGAGCCCCATCACCGGTCAGGGGCACCCTCACCTGGTGGGAATGCCCCAGCATCAGGGTTTTCCGTCACATCATTGAAAAGCACAGGCTGTGGGTGGGCCAGCAGCCGCAGGCTGAAGCTCCAGCTTCATTTGGCCTTTTCTTCACTTACTCTGCACACAGTTCTTCGATACTGTTCTGTGCCAGGGTCAGTGTCAGGCTCTAGGATGGAGGGACAAGCCAGTCCCCAAGCCCCCACTTGCTCACAGGCTGGTGGGGAGGCGGACCAATGAACGGGCCACTACAGTTCAGGGTGCAGAGTGGGGACATACACGGTGCTCACAGCACAGAGGGGCACAGATCGCAGCCTGGAGAGGCCAGGGGGCAGAGTGCAGGGGGCCAGGCCTGCAGCAGGTGTTAAATAAATGAACAGAGCTGAGTACCCCCACACACCCCTCTCCGCCTCCCCCTGCCCCCTGCAGGTAGAGAGGCAGAGACTTACCTGCTCCAGGGTCCCCCTCCCCCTCCCCCTGAGGGTGGCCCACAGCGCTGCCCCTGGGGGCAGCAGCCTCCCCAAGCCCCTCTGTGAGTCAACTTCTCAGTCATGTCCCCGTTCCTCCAGGACGTGCCCTGCTCACACCCCCTCCCCCGGGGGCTCTGGCCCGGACAGGTCATCGTGCTGCGGGGGCTGGTCTTGCCGGAGCCCAAGGAGTAAGTGTGCAATAAGTGTGCAGATGACAGGAGGGCCAAGCCTGTCTGCGCCAGGCGCCAGCTCTGTACACATTGCCTCTTCTGTCCCAAAGCCACCATTTAGTCCCCAGTTTACAGATGAGGAGACAGAGGAGCAGAGAGGAGGAGTAAGCTGCTCGGGTGGCGGAGCTTGTAAAGGGCGAGCTGGGTTGCGGGCCAGGGCTTGTCCTACCTCCGAGGCCCCAGCAGCCCCAGTACCGGAGGATCTTCCATGCCTGTAAAGCTGGCTGGTCAGGCTGTCCCAGGGGCCTCAGGAAAGGCCTTTGAAAGCGGAGTTGGGACTGAGACCCCGACAGAGGATGTGACCTCTAACAGGGACACGGTGCAGAGTTTAGGAAGCACAACCAGGAGGCCCCAGAGGAGGCCTGGTGCTGGCAAGTGGGGACTTGGAGGGACAGAGTCACCAAGCATACAACAAACGCTGCCTAACTTTTCCCCCAGGGGGCGCTCCCACTCCCTTTCCCAAACCTGCGGTTCAAAGCCAGTTAGATAGACAATGGTCCTTCCTTCCTTCCTTCCTTCCTTCCTTCCTTCCTTCCTTCCTTCCTTCCTTCCTTCCTTCCTTCCTTCCTTCCTTCCTTCCTTCCTTCCTTCCTTCTCCTCCTCCTTGCTTCTTTTTATTTTCCTCCCTTCCTTCCTCCTTCTCTCCTTCTCTCTTTCCCTCCTCTTTTCATCCTTCTGGAATTGCCTTGCATTTCATGACTTCCGGGCCACATCGCCTGTCTGGCTTTGACCTCTGCTGAGGACACTGTGCTGCTCTAGCCATTCCTCGTCCTCTCTGTGCCACCGTTTCTTCGTCTGTAAAAGGGGGTGATGACAGTGCCGACCCCAGGGGCGGTGTAGATGCCGGTCCCTGTGCAGGCACACAGCAAACGTTCCACAGAGGGGGCGGCACCAGAATTCTCTCGGGGGCGGGGCCGGGGAGTAAGCCGCTCTGTCTCCATTGGTTCTGTGACTGTGTTTGAAGTCACTGACCCCTCTAAGCTCTTGCCCTGCGGGCTCCTGGATTCTGAGGCAGCCACAACCCCCAGAGTCAGGCGCAACTGGGTAGGATTCCTGATTTTACCTCTTATAAACCATGTGGCCTCAGGCAAGTCACTGCATCTCTGAGTCAGGAGTCCTGAGTTCCCAGCAATAAAATGGTTCCCAGCGATAAAGAACACCTTCCCCTGCCCGCCAGAAAGCTTGGGGGCATGAGGCCAGGTTCTTATCCTAGCTCAAAGTCGCGTGGTTACTAACAACACAGCAAGTAATTTAACTGCTCTTTCACAAGGCCCTCGAATTCTTGTGCCCTCGGAGGCCTGACGGGTCGCATAAATAGTGAGGCACCAGGTTGGGAATCTGGGGAAGCGGAAAGAATATTTCCATAGACCCACTCACATCAGACCCGATTATTTTTAAAGAGAAGCTAGAAGCCATCTTTTATATCAGCTCTCTCAATTGTTGAGTAGGGTGTGACTTTAACGTTGAAGGGTAGTGTGGCCTAGCCAGACCCTTTCTACGAGCCAGTCCAGCTGTGGGCCACTGTTATTGAGACTTAGCCCAGTGCCGGCAAGAAATGCTGCTGCCGCCACCGCCAATGTGATTTCCAAAAAGCAACAGTGGCTTGAACTGGACAAATGGGGCGAGAATCTGAGGGCTCGGGTACATGTGCTCCTCTAACGCTTTCCCCAAGCACTGAGGGTAGGGGGTTCGGCTGTGGCCCCATGGAGCTCTGGCTCAGCTTCCCTGGGCCTCAGGGGGAATCCATTACCCAGCCCAGGGTTGTGCCAGACCAGGCCAAGGTGGGGGACCCTGAGGCCTCCAAGAGTTCTCAGGCCAATGGAAAGACAAAACCTTTCCTGGGGAGGAGCCTGGGGAAGGGGGCTTGGCCTGGGCTGGGCTTGCTCCCTGTGGTCCTGCAGACAGGGAGTGGAGGGGCTCTCCTCTCTGAGCTGTCAGGTGTCCGAGAGCTGGATTGTGAGGGTGGAATTTGCCCAAACTTCCAGCAGCACTCTACCCACCTGCCCCCACATACACCCCACCCCTCCCCTCAGGCCCCAGTGGCCACAGCCCAGAGGAGTAGGGAGACAGGCCCCGGGGATCCAGAACCTGAGCCCGACTACTTCGTGCCCCTCCCCTCAGTTTCACGCTGCGCCTGCTGGACGAGGCTGCTCGGGCTCCCGTGACACTCAGGGCTTCCTTTGCGGACAGAACACTGGCTTGGGTCTCACCCTGGGGACAGAAGAGGCTGATCTCAGCCCCCTTCCTGTTCTACCCCCAGAGATTCTTTGAGGTGGGTCAGAGCCCAAGCACTCCCATCCAGGACCGTGGGGGGCGGGGACATCCTTGGCGGGACCTTCCTGCCGGGCTCCGAACCCACCGCCCTGGTGCCAGTGGCACCCTGCCCAGAGCGGCCCTGGCACTAGCGTTACTGAACAGGGCCCCCCACCCTGCCCCTGATGACTCCAGTGTGCGCCCAGGGTGGGGAACCTCTCCTCCAAGGGAAGCAACCCCTGCTGCAGATGGCGGGACTGAGGCCAGCCCTGCAAAGTTCCTTGTGGGAGGACTGGGGACAAGCAGGGGACAAGCGAGGGAGGAGGGGCTCGCAGGGTGGGACATCGGGCGGAGGCGGAGCTCCATCTGGAAGCCCGCAGGCCCCCCGCTGTCCTTCCGCAGGTGCTGCTCCTGTGCCAGGAGGGAGGGCTGAAGCTGGCCCTCAATGGGCAGGCCCTGGGGGCCACCGCACTGGGCCAGCAGGCCCTGGAGTGGCTGCGGGAGCTTCGCGTCAGTGGCAGCATCCAGCTGTACTGCGTGCACCACTGAGGAGGGACCCAGCCCCAGCCCACACCCGGGCCCCACGGTCTGGCCTCCTGCCCCTCATGACAGTGTCTGGAGCCCTGAGGCAGAGTCTGCGGTGGCTTTGGGCCCAACGGCGGAGGGCGGGCCCAGGGCACGCAGGCTCCTCCAACTCTGGACCGCCCTCCACCAGGACCCAGGGCCGGGCCCTGTCTTGTTTCAGGGCCTAGACAAGGAGGCGGGTTTCGTAAGATGACAAAGACACGCAAAATAAAGTGTCTTAGATAATTCAGACGTGTGTGTCATCGTCATCTAACAGCCTTGGAGAAAATGGTTCAGGTTGGGGGTGGGTCTGTGCCCCATGGACCTTCGGGTCGTCCTTGTCACCATCCCACGGTGCCTCGGACCTCGGCGTCATCTGCGTGGCTCTGCTTTCCAGCACTTTCCCACCCATTTCACGCTCGTTGGAATGGCTGCGGGAGCTTTGCGTCAGTGGCAGCGTCCAGCTGTACTGCGTGCACCACTGAGGAGGGACCCAGCCCCAGCTGTGGATGTGGACGGGAGGACGAACCCTGTGGCAGACAAGCAAAGTACTTGTCAGCTGTCACCGAGCTGGTCTGTGGGGACCCGGAGTCGGAAGCAGCTCCCGCATCTCCTGGTCGGCGCGCTCGCTCAGGGCTCCCCACGATGGTCCTTGTGAGTCCGCTTCCCAAAGCACGCGGCGCTGACCCAGGCGGAGAAAACCCAACCTGGGTTCAAATCCTGACCCCTCTACAGGCTCAGATTTCACGGGTTCGGGCGAATTCAGGGCGCTCGTTCAGAAGGGTGCGAACAACAGCATCAGCCTATCCAGGTGGCTGTGAGGATGGAATTGCTGACACGGCCTGACCGCCTCGTACCAGGTTGGAACCCCGTCGATGGCGGCTCTGACAGGCATTGTGAGAAATAATGCGTTGGCCCCATGGATGCTGCTGATGCCCCTCCCCCCAGCACAAGCAGAACCTTAGAAAATAGGGCATGGCATCAAAGGCCGTGGGGACAATATCACAGGTCAGTGACAGAGTGTCACCAATGCTCACAGGTGCCCTCCATCCGTTTAACAGTCACAGAACAGAAGCTCTCACCCGCAGGCCGGGGAGACTGTGTCCTAGTCCAGGGGGCTGTCAACCAGCTCGCTTAAGAACCCCCCTAGGAATCCCAGACAGGCAGACTGTCAAGTCGGGAGGGTGTCGGTGTCGTGAGAAAGGAACAGGGAAGAAGGACAGGCCGCCCGTGGATGGCCTTTCACTGGTCACCGCCTCCTGTTCTCTTTCTCTCTCGCTGTGCGGACGATCAGGGATTCCAGCCCCCGCTCTGCCACCGGACTGTTGAGGAGACAGCTGTTCTGCACTCCCTCCTTTGTCCCAGGCCCCACGCTGGGGTGAACCTGCCACAGTTCCCCCCGCCGTGTGGGGCTGTCTCCTGAGCTTCAGGGAGGCTGAGCAGTGAGTGTCTCAGCGGAGACATGGTGGAGCCAGGACTTGGAGGCAGGGCTCACGCTCCGCAGGCCCCCACTCAGTCCGTGGAGCCAGCACGACACGGCGTGGACCTTTTGCAAATAAGTCCTGTTTGGGACATGTGTGAGTGTTTAGTAAAAAAAAAAAAAAAAACATCTCAATGGACAACAAATTCAATCTGATACAGAACAGAGGTCGATCCTTTAATTCCCAAAGAACTGAGGTTGCCCTGCGGGAAGAACGCAGCGTTACAGTTCAGCGTGCGATTCTCTATGTTTCCAACGCCGGGGCTGATATTTAAACAGAAAACCTTCCCTACTTGCCCGGCCAAGGGAAACGCATTCCCGTCTCCCATGTGGATGGCCTACTGCCCATAGCCATGTCGGAAAATGTCAACCGGCTCTCCGGGTAGGGCGTTTGGCCGGCCTGCATGAGAACAGTTAGAGGTCCATGAACTTGAGCCCTTCCGCCCGCCCCCCCAGAAAGTGGCTTCTCTGGGGGAAGGGGCAATGCTGCAGCTTCCTCACTTCCTGGGAAAGAAGAGACAGGAGCGCTTGTCGAGTGAGGACGCCGGGGTCACTCTCACAGAATCCCCTTTGTGTGGACACTGGGGACTGGAACCAAGGAAAAGCACCACACCCACCAAAGACACGGGAAACGGGGAGGGTCCAAGGAATGTGTCCGCTGAGTATGCATTCATACAAGCACGTGTGACTGTGTTTCTGCACGTATGTTCTGATGGGACCGTGTGTGCCAGCATCTTTCCAATGTCTCAGCACCAGGCTTATTCCGAGCAACACTGGGAAGCGGGTTTTCGTCCCTTCCTCATTGCAGACGGGCCCTCGAGCCCAGAACCCCTGACTGTGGTGCCCGCGGCCACACTGAGCCCTCTCCACAGAGCCCTTCTGGCCTCAGGTGCCCTCAGAGCTGAGGCCGTGATGGAGGCAGATTCCAGGGATCTTACTCAACCGCCAGCTGGACCCAGGACCAGGGTGTTGTGGGGTCACGCAGCTGTCAGCAATAGGGCAGACACCTGCCATCAGCCCTTCGCCTACGTGACACTCTGAGGAAAGGGCGTCATGGCCCCTTGTTCAGAGGCAGGAGCCAGGGCTCCGAGAAGGTGATGATCTGTCTGTCTTGTCACTGGTGCGAAAAGTCTGAGCTGGGTCTTTCCTCTGCCCACTTCTCTCACTGGTCAGCCCGGTCCCGGCTTCCCCCCTCCCTGCCCTGCTCCTCTGTCAGCATCCCACCCCCACCCGTGGGTCCTCCAGGGCAGGAATCAGGGCTGCGTGGGGAACGCTGTGGTGAGGGCAGACCTCAGTGACGTGAGGCACTGTGGAATTGCCCGGAACTTACTGTGGGTCACAGAAAGGGACGTTCCAAACCACATGCGGAGTTAGTGTCTGTGGCTGTGTGTCTTGAAACCCAAAAAAAGGAATTTAAAGGAAATCGGGGTAGTTCCTAGACCATTGATTTATAGCCGCCTATTGTCAACCGCCATGGTCCTGGAAGGGTTGTCTCAACGGGGTGATTTTAGACAACGTGTTTTCTGCTTGTCTTACTCGGGCACCGGCCGGACCTGGGGCAGCTCCCAGTCCCCTTGTGCCTAACCTTCCTGACCCCTGTGGCCCTCCCACACTCTCCCCCCAGGCCACCGCAGGACTTCCTTTCCCACCACACAGTGCCCTCACACTTCCGCTCCTCTGCACCCACATCTGCACACCCACTTCTCTCTGTCCCACCACCTGCCCCACCCCCACGCCTCCTCTCCCCCCACCAGACACTCCTCTTCTGAGAAGCTGCCCTGAAGTCCCCAGCCTGGCTCAGCTGACACTCTCTGTGTCCCCAGGCCCTGGGGACCTGCACCCCTCCCCACAAGGACCACGTGGCACTGTAGGTCCCTGTGCCTGTCGCACCCTTCTGGGCTTTGAGCTCCAGTCAGGGAGGTTCCTGTGTGCTGGGCACTCCCTCCCTGCATCTCCAGGATCCCTCCAGGGGCCTGGTTTGCAGTAGGAGGGAAGGAACTGAGTGGAGAAGAGTAAAGCTGGGCAGTCAGCAGGGCTAGGATTTCCCAGCTCCTCCTCTCTGTGCCCAGGGCAGGGCGCTGGCTCAGTGCCGGCTCAGTGCCGGCTCCATCTGGGGAACAGGCGGGGATTTCTCACTCTGAATCTAATGTCTAACTAAGGCAAGGCCAGGGCACTGCCCACAGTGGCAGGGGAACAGATGAAGGTGAGCTTGAGCCCTGTCTGGGTAAGAAAAGGGTTACTACTTAGGGAACAGGCTGAAATTTTTCTGGCTGCAACAAACCTCTCCCCCAGGAGCAGGGGTGCAGACGAAGCACTCTGGAATGTGCAGTGCGCCTTCCCAGAATCCCCCCATTTCCAGGAATAGCCCAAGTCCAGCTGCTCCTTTTCCAATAGCCTTGGCACCAAAAACAGTACTTTGTCCACTGAATCCCACTGGTTTTCCTCTGTGGAGAGCAGTTTCAGTGGGGGAATCTTTTCCAAAGGCTCCCAGTGCATCCCGGGGGTGGGGGGGGCTCATTGCCCTGCATGTCAGGAACGGCTGACTCAGGTGCCGGCACCACCACCCACCAGCCAGGAGACCTGCTCGAGGGCCACTTTACTGACTAGACTGGGATTTCTCATCCAGAAACGAGCAGGTGCCTCTGTCCCATCCACTTCACAGTCTGTTGTGACC